>ML297747.1:0-36107 GCA_005239495.1 Nicotiana undulata
TTTTTTTTTTTTTTTTTTTTTTTTTTTTTTTTTTTTTTTTTTTTTTTTTTTTTTTTTTTACATGGATGTTTTAATGAAATAATACTGTGTGAATTTATTTTACAGGGTACCACATCACCGTAATAGTACGATGTATAATGTGTATTAAAAATAAGAAGAATTTTAAGTAATTTAAGATAATTCTTAATTATGCGGATAATTGGTTAATTACCGGATAACGAGACATTACCTAATAAACTTATAAGTTGGATAAAGATTAAATTTCCCCAACCCCACGTGGCAGCACCCCTCCAATCATATGAATGACTCTTAAGTCATTAGTCTAGGTGGCAAGACTAGGACAAGTCTTATAACCTAAGTAATTACATAACACTTCATTTTGATTGTACTATGTACTTGAAAGAAGGATGTTTATTGCTGTTAAAAGTCCACAAAAAGGTTGTTCCTTTAATCCTCGTTGTTGATAAACTTAATGGTCAAAATGGTAAAATCCTAGTTAAGCTCAAGAAATCTGATGTGTTGAAGAGACTGAAATATGAAGAAAATATTTCCGCTGCTTTAGAGTATTTCAAATGGGTTGCCAATTCAACATCTTTCAAGCACACCCCTTTGATATATAAAATAATGATGGAAAAACTCGGGCAGAAGAAGGAGATGGTCAGTGTTCAATACCTTTTACAACATATGAAATTGGAGGGTATTAGTTGTTCTGAGGATATATTTATCAATGTGATCAATTCGTATAGGAAAGCAAAGGTTCCAGAGCAAGCGTTAAAGACTTTCTATAGGACACATGAATTTGGGTGTAAGCCTAAGGTCAGGATATATAACCATCTCTTGGATGCATTGCTCAGTGAGAATAGGTTTCACATGATTAATCCTATTTACAATAACGTGAAGAAAGATGGGGTTGTTGCCAATGTGTATACCTATCATATTCTTCTGAAAGCATTGTGCAAGAACGATAGGATTGACGGAGTTCAAAAGTTACTTGTGGAAATGTCAAACAAGGGGTGCTCTCCTGATGAAGTGAGCTATACAAAAATTGTTTCTTCCTTGTGCAATCTTGGTAGAGTAAAAGAAGCTACAGAACTAGCGAAGAGATTTACTCCTACTGCTCCTATTTATAATGCTCTAATATATAGGTTTTGTAAGATATATACTACTAAGGAGGTAGTTGATGTAACGACCCGACCGGTCGTTGGGTGCTCTAGCTCGTCGTTCGGCAGTTTGAGGCCGTGAGCAGCTTGATTTCAGGTATTATGACTCGTACGCGTGGTCGAAATCGAATTTCGGAGTCAATTTTGAAAGAAAATTCTCATTTCAAAAGCCTTAAGTTGGAAGAATTGACTAAGATTGGATTTTTGAGTAAACGGCCTCAGAATCAGGATTTGAATGTTCTAGCAGGTTCATATGATGATTTCGGACTTGGGAATATGTTCGGATCGGGTTATGAATTACACGGGAGCATTTCAGCGTATATTGTGGAAGTTAGCATTTTAGAAGAAATTTCATAAGTCTGGGTTGAAGTGCATTTTAGCGATATTGATGTCTATTTGGGGTTCTGAGTCTGGGAATAGCTCCGTATAGTGATTCTGGTGTTAGGAGCGCGAACGGAAGTAAATTCGGAGGTCCGTAGGTCATTTTGGAGTCATTTGGCTAAAGTTAGAAATTTGAAGGTTTTTGAGAGGTCCGACCGGAAGAGAAAATTTTGATATCAGGGTTGGGTTCCGATTCTAAAAGTTGGAGCACGTCCATAATGTTGAATATGACTTGTGTGCAAAATTTGGGGTCAATCAGACGTGATTTGATAGGTTTCAGCATCGAATGTAGAAGTTGGAAATTTCAAAGTTCATAAAGATTTAATTGAGTTGCGATCCATTGTTTCGATGTTATTTTATGTGATTTGAGTCGAGCAGTTCCGCATTATATTTTGGAACTTGTTGGTATTTTCATGTAGGGGCCCGGGAGCCCTAGGTGCTAGCCGGACGGGCCTCGGCCAAGTTTGAACTTGGAGAGCATAAGCTGAAGCTCCCAACTTCTGGTGTGATCGCACTTGTGCTTGGATGACCGTAGGTGCGAGCTCGCGGATGCAGGGAATGAGTTGGCCAGGCACCGCGGGCGCGAAGACTTGGCCGCGAGTGCGGAAATTCCATCGCAGGCGAAGACACCGCAGGCGCGAAGGTTTTGTCGTGGGCGCGAAGATCGCTTCTTGAGAGGGATATTCACCTAGCAACTTGGAGGCAAGTCAATCCCACCTATTGCAAGTTAATTACTTCGATTATATCTAGATTTTTCTCATGGAAAACTAGTGAAAACTTAGGGATTTGAAGAAAAACCTAGAAATTTGTAATTTTGGATTGTTACCACTAATTTGGGCATGAAATTGAGAGAGAATTATATATTTGAGTTCGTGAGGCTATGGATAAACCTTATCTTCAAAACAATTTAGGAATCCGGGCACGTGGGCTCGAGGGCAATTTTGTCAACTTTTCGAGCGGAGTAGGGAATTTATATAAATTGAAGTGTTACAAGTATTAGAGTATATTTTCATTGGTTTGCCCGTTATTTGGCTAGTTTTGGAGCGTTGTGCATTGATTTGAGTCATCGAAAAGGCTTGGAAGCCGATTATGAATCTTCGAAGCGAGGTAAGTCTCATTTCTAACCTTGTAAGGGGGAATTGTCCCCATAGGTGAAATAATCAATTATGTGCTACTATTTGGGGGGGCTACGTACGTCCGAGGTGACGAGAGTCTGTGCGTAGCTACTATTATGCTTATGTCCGGGTAGTATAGGACCCTAAAGCATGCTTTACTTGTCATACTTGTAATTTTACTGATAAATTTAAATGCTTAACCCTATCAAACTTGGTAAATGAATTTCTAAAAAGATTAAACACCATCTTCTCGACCTTTAAAAGAGAAATCGTCATTTCTTGGGTAATTGTTTTCCTGATGTAGTCGGGATTGACTGTTTGAATGTGTGTGTACTTTTATGTGTAACCGCTTCGCAATATATATTTTGCGAGCGGGGTGATTTATTCCACTACTCTCATGGGAGCGGTCCGTAAGTCACGGCAGGTAATAGATGCATGTATTGTTCAAGCCGATCGACCCTCGGCATTTTCTGTGCATAATATTTGCTAAATACCATCTGTGATTTGAACTGTTAAACTGCCTTAAGATGTAAATTGCTAATTGAAATGCAGGAAACTGGGACTTATAAATTTATGGAGAAAGTTTTCCTTTCCTGTTGTTATTTGTTATTTGATTTTTGATATCCATGTTCGACATCACACTTGATTATATAAATTTGACCTCTAGTAAGTGTCAAAGTCGACCTCTCGTCACTACTTCTTCGAAGTTAGGCGAGATACTTACTGGGTACATGTTGTTTTCGTACTCATACTACACTTGTTGTGCATTTTGTTTCACAGGTACATGTATATCTAGTGGCCCCGCTTGGCGCCGTAGCATGGTTGGTATGGGGCTTAGGTGAGATGCACCTCCCGAGATGATCTGCAGCCAGCAGAGTCTCCTTCAGAGTATTGTATTTTCTTTTCTGTCCAATTTGTATTCCGTACAGTTATAGTATTACATTGTTTCCCAGATATTTGCTCATGCACTTGTGACACCGGGTTTTGGGATTATTTTGGGATGTAATTATTAAATGGATTGTTAAACCATTGTTATTTACTCAACAAATGTTTATTGATTATTATGTAAGGAAATGAAAAGTAATGATTTCAAAATACTAACATAGGAATTTAAATTAACTATTTATTGATTGGCTTTCCTGACAGTGGTGTCCGGCGCCATCACGACCTCAATGGATTTTGGGTAGTGACAACGTGGTATCAGAGCACTAGGCTCCCTTAGGTCTCACGAGTCATGAGCAAGTCTAGTAAAGTCTTGCGGATCGGTACAGAGATGTATGTACTTATCTTCGAGAGGCTACAGGGCTGTTAGGAGTACTTCCCTTCTTGATTCCTCATTGTGCGGTTTGATTTCCTTTGAGGCTTATGCCTATATTTCTTCCTACTCAATCTTACGCGTCGCAAAGCGCTCGCTATGAATCTAGAATTTGAGGAAATTTAATGATACTACGGATATGGTGCGTGATGTTTTTCCCTGCGTATTTGGTTGGGGCTATTGGCGTCGCTCTACTGTAGGATATGATGTGGTTTCAGCTCAATAGTTGTGTTTCTGAGAGCTTTGAGGTTATGCTCAGGTTGTTATGGTGCTTATGATTGGTTGTCACACGATATTAATGTGATGGTGGGATGCTTGTCCATATGTCGGGGCGGTGAATAACTTGAGATAAGATCTTCTCAGAGCGTGATTCCGAAATTTCAGTATTTTATTTCCAGCGGAGGAAAGACAATTGGACTATAAATGATCAGGTTCGGGTTGATAGAGTAATGACACTGAGTGTTTTCAAGTGAGGTGAAAGCTTCATCTGTGATGTGATATCGTCGTCTTTGATCGAATAAAATGTGTTAAATTCGCCAGTGTTATAGTTTCTTCGGTTGCATTGGGTCAGAGTATTGTGAAGTAGTATTGAAAAAGAGGCTGTCATAGATTGTGGTGTGCGGTAGTTCAGGATCGAATAGATATTTCTAATGTAGGAGTCTCGAGAAAGATGATCCTCGGGGGGGTTTAAAGTTGTGGTGATCTGCTAGTTTAAGTGCTACAGAGGATGATATTGAATTGAGGCAACAACTGGGCAGCATACGATGAAGGAATATATGTGAGAAGTGCTAGGAAGTGGTTCCATTTCTAGAAGGCCATGTGTAAGAAGCTGAAGTCGAGCAGTTGCATGAAAGGGGTGAGTTTGACCAAAGTGGGAGAGTGGCAGCGTATCATATGAGTTCTGTGGTAAGATAGCTGCCCACCTTGAGGAGAAGCTTGGAGTGATTTGAGAATTTTAGTGGACGGTGATTGGATCCACGGTCTTAAATTGAAATATTGGTTATTACAGCGGGATATTGGATGCAACAGAAAAGGGATTTGGTTGACTTGAAGAAGGATGCAATATAGCGGTGAATTAGAAGATAGTGTCGCGCATTCAGTAGATGTCCATGAAGAGTGAACGGAATGGTGCAGTTGGTGAATGAGAATGGACTTAGGATGGGGTATCGAGGTCGTAGTGATTGTTCCCCGTGCAGCAACATTGGAGGAGGTCGGCATGTAATTTCCACATGTGGGTTATCTGCTGAGAGCAGGTTGGTGGTCGTGTGGTTGGCAGGTTTCTGTGAGGGATTTTACTGACTATTCAGTAAGAGGCCAAATTTGAGAACATGGTTAACGACTCATAATGTTTCTGAAGTGCTAACAGAAGAATTTAGAGGAAATTGACGGCTTGGTTGAGCAAGATCATATCAGCAATGAAGAAAGAGTTTTGGTGGGTTCCAGAGTTGCGCGAGGAGTAGCTTCAGGATAAGTGGGAGAGTCCCACCACCTGCGATTGGGTTGCATGATTATCTTCTCATGGGGTTTTGGATTATCGGCGTATTGGCAAGTTATTACAGTTAAGGGGAAAGGAATGAAATGGTAATTGAGCAAATGATTTGAGAGATGTATGGTATAACTGCCTTATTGGGGGAGGCCTAGGGTTTTGCTTTGTGTAGATCCAGGTTTCAAGGAAGGTGACTCAGCTGAGTGCTTCGTTGAGAGGGTGTTCATGTGCTAGAAGGGTCTTGGAGTTGATTATACTCGGGACCAAGTTGGAGTGGGTGGCTCTTAATGACGGTCCTAGAGAATTCAAAGGTTAAAATGCGGTGCTTAAGGATTTCAAGCCCGCAACATGGTTAAGAATTTAGCTTTTGCAACGGATTGTGATAGGAGGCTCGGGGTGTTCCATGTTATCTTTGGCTTGCGATGCAGCATTAGAGGGTATGAGATGACCCGCGGGATTTGAGACAACATGGTCTCGTGATATATGGTCACTCAAGATGAGTGTGGATTTGGGTTCACAATGTTATGAATGAAGCTATTGTTATTTCTAAGTCAAGTAAAGGATAAACTAGAAGAAGATAGATTGGTTAGCCATGGTTGAAATGGCACATGTACGACAGTGATCAGTTCCTTCAGCGTGATTAAATTATGCATGTGATTTGTGACAGTATGTGCGAGGCTTGCCGGTCACTGTAATAGATTTTATATGGAAGCATTCAAGTATTATGGCATGTCATGGGTAGGCAGATCCCAGAAGGACTATGGTGGTATAGACTATTACTTGAGGATTTGCTTGTTTGGTGATTATGAGAGTTCACTCGTGAGTTGTTATTGTTCTATTGAATTGAGGTAAGTAAAAGGTTTCTATATGATGAAGTGTTCACCCTATTAGTGGTGCAGGAGTTATGATGGAATTCTTGTGCTATTTCATATTGGCATGTAGGGTGCAGTGGACAATATGAAATTTGGAAGCGAGGATCAAGGTTGCGGTTCGGTATTGACAAGAATGACACGAGCTCGGATGAGCGAGGAAAGGGATTCGGATCTTTAGAGTAAGCTAGTGTTGTCTTCAGCGTCGCTTGAGATCGGTGGTTGTGTAAGAGGCTTTGCATTCTGGTTGCAGGTTTCTTGGTTGTCTTTACAGCATTAGTGTGGTCGATGGTGTGGATGTGAAGGATTGTTACCTTGTGTGGAAGGTCGTGGGAGCGTGACCGCGAGAAGATTGTATGAGTGTGACATGTAGTCACTTAATTGATTGAAGATTCAGACCAAGTGTAAAGAAGTATAATATTGCTTATTTGAGAATCTATGCCTGGAGGGCGCCCGGTTCATTTTGTTGCGGAATGTGGGGTTTTGCTCCGGCTATGATGGATGTTCTTGCGTGTTATGAGGAAAAGAGGGTTATTATGGACCCAGGTGAGGCCATTAGCCTAGTATGGTGCGATCAGAATCGGCTGAGGTTTATGGATGGATATAAACGTGATTATGGGCTCTAAGTGAGTCAAATGTGTTCATTTCAGTATAGCGCTCCTCATGGAGGGGTATTAGAACATCATATGTTGTTCCTTCTTCGTTCATCTCATGTAATATTATGTTGTGCCATGTGATTTGGGAAACGATTTATAGTTTTTTATGTATTGAGATTCCGCGTAGTGATGATGTTATGTGAGCAGGATAGCTCTTGATATCCAGATGGTAAATCACACCTCAGTTGTGCTTGAGTTTTGCAGTGTATGGCTCTATCAGTCTCCCCAGGATAGTATTACGCACTTAGCGTGTTGGTGACCGATATTCGATATTTTTTGATAATGCGCAATTTAGCTCGGTGTGTATCTCCTTATGTGAATTTTATGTGTGGATCGGCTGGCACGACGCCACGGGTATGTTGTTTGGATCGGGTTGCACGCCGCAACAGTGTGATGATGAGTACAGTTTTCTATATTATATTTTTGTATGATGTGTTTTCCATTTTCTAAAGAAAGTTTTTAATAGTTGTGTGAGTTGAGTAGTCCCTTACTGAGTCATTTCCTTATTATCATGTTCGAGTTGTGGCCTATTGGCGCATTATGGCATCATGTGAGACTGTTGGTCATGTTTGGGGTGATTTGTTGCCTGAGCAGTTCATACTGGGTGAGACAAGATTAATGGATCAGGGATCAGCGCGATAAGATTATGTGAAGTATATTAAAGAACAAATACCATTATTTGGGTCATAATGAGGTGATAAATCTAGTCAAGAGGAGAGGTTCGATGATTGGTTAACTCTGCAGTTGGGTATGAATTTATACACATCTCCTCCATTGTGTTGGCATTGTAAGTGTTATAGCAGAACCTATATAATGTCCTGAGGTGCATTGGTAGCATCAGATTCGTGGAATTTTGGCTATTAAGACTCAGGGAATGCCATTGTGGTTAGATGATGAATTATGCACTGCATGGTGCTAATTCAGCAAAGGTATGCAGTCATGTTCTGGTGCGTCGTGTGGTAGTTGATACAGTGTTCATATATTGGAAACAGTCCTGGCAGGGAATTTAGGGTGTTGGAATTGGGGTCCGAGCTTATTGTATGGATAAAAGAGGATATCTTCAGATTTGGTCGAGCTAATGTGCTCAACTAAGTTGTGGTAGCAGAGGTAGGTGCACGAGGTGTTAAACAATTATTTCAGACAACTCCATAGCAGTCCTTAGCACGTTCAAGTATGAACATATGTTTATTTGGGAGAGAATGTAACTACCCGACCGGTCGTTTTGAGCTCTAGCTCGTCGTTCGGCAGTTTGAGGTCGTGAGCAGCTTCGTTGCAAGTATTATGACTCGTAGGCATGGTCGGAATCGAATTTCAGGAAGTTCAGAGTCAATTTGTAAAGAAAATTCTCATTTCAAAAGCCTTAAGTTGGAATAATTGACTAAGATTGGATTTTGAGTAAACGACCTCAGAATCAGGATTTGAAGGTTCTAGCAGGTTCGTATGATGATTTCGGACTTGGGCATATGTTCCGATCGGGAGCGTTTCGGCGTATATTGTGGAAATTAGCATTTTAGAAGAAATTTCATAAGTCTGGGTTGAAGTACATTTCAGCGATATTGATGTCAGTTTGGGGTTCCGAGTCTGGGAATAGCTCCGTGTAGTGATTATGGCGTTAGGAGCGCGATCGGAAGTAAATTCGTAGGTCCGTAGGTCATTTGGCTAAAATTAGAAATTTGAAGGTTTTTGAGAGGTCTGACCGGAAGTGGAAATTTTGATATTGGGGTCGGATACTAATTCCGAAAGTTGGAGCATGTCCGTAATGTTGAATGTGACTTGTGTGCAAAAATTGGGGTCAATCGGACTTGATTTGATAGGTTTCGGCATCGAATGTATAAGTTTGAAATTCCAAAGTTCATTAAGATTTAATTGAGTTGCGCTCCATTGTTTCGATGTTATTTGATGTGATTTGAGGCCTCGAGCAGGTCCGCATTATGTTTTGGAACTTGTTGGTATGTTCGTGTGGGGGCCCAGAGTGTTAACCGGACGACCCTCCGACCAAGTTTGAACTTGGAGAGTATAAGCTGAAGCTCCCAGCTTCTGGTGTGATCGCACATGCGCTTGGAAGGCCGCAGGTGCGAGCTCGCGGATGCGCGTCATGAGTCGCAGAAGCGAAAAGGCATGGGCTGGCCAGGTACAGCGGGTGCGAAGACCGTAGGTGCGGAAAATCCATCGCAGGCACGGACACCGCAGGCGCGAGGGTTTTGCCGCAGGCGCGAAGGTTTTGCCGCGGGCACGAAGATCGCTGGGAAGTGAGTGTTTAAAGCGAGGGTTTGAGCATTTTTGCCCATTTCATCATTTTTGGACGATTTTTGGAGCTTCTTGGAGGTAAGTCAATCCCACATATTTGGAGATTGATGGGCAGTGAGTGTTTAAAGCGGGGGTTTAACCTAGTAACTTGGAGGTAAGTGAATCCCACATATTGCAAGTTAATTACTTGGATTATATCTAGATTTTTAACATGGGAAATTAGTTTGAAACTTAGGGTTTTGAAGAAAAACCTAGAAATATGTATTTTTGGATTGTTACAACGAATTTGTGCATGAAATGATAATTATATATTTGAGTTCGTGAGGCTATGGGTAAACCTTATCTTCAAAAAAATTAGGATTCCGGGCACGTGGGCCCGAGGGCAATTTTGTCAACTTTTCGAGCGGAGTTGGGAATTTATATAAATTTAATTGTTACAAGTATTAGAGTATATGTTCATTGGTTTTCCCGTTATTTGGCTAGTTTTGGAGCGTTGTGCATTGATTTGAGTCGTCGGAAGGGAATGGAAGCCGGTTATGAATCTTCGGAGCGAGGTAAGTCGACTTTCTAACCTTGTAAGGGGGAATTGTCCCCATAGGTGAAATAATCAGTTATGTGCTACTATTTGTTGGGGCTACGTACGCGCGAGGTGATGAGAGTCCGTGCGTAGCTACTATTATGCTTATGTCCGGGTAGTCTAGGACCCTAAAGCATGCTTTACTTGTCATACTTGTAATTTTACTGATAAATTTAAATGCTTAACCCTATCAAACTTGGTAAATGAATTTCTAAAAAGATTAAACACCATCTTCTCGGCCTTTAAAAGAGAAATCGTCATTTCTTGGGTAATTGTTTTCCTGATGTAGTCGGGGTTGATTGTTTGAATGTGTTTGTTTATGTGTAACCGCTTCGCAATTTATATTCCGCGAGCAGGGTGATTTATTCCGCTACTCTCATAGGAGCGGGTCGTACGCCACGGAAGGTAATAGATGCATCTATGGTTCGAGCCGTTCGACCCTTCGGCAGTGCATATTTATTTATTGTTGGTTCGGGTCGTTCGCCCCTCGGCATTTCGTGCACCTGATATTTGCTAAATACCATTTTTGATTTGAACTGTTAAACTGCCTTAAGATGTAAATTGCTAATTGAAATGACGGAAACTGGGACTTATAAATCAATGGAAAAAGTTGTCTTTTCCTGTTGTTATTTTTTATTTGATTTTTGATATCCATGTTCGACATCACACTTGATTATAAAAATTTGACCTCTAGTAAGTGTCAAAGTCGACCTCTCATCACTACCTCTTCGAGGTTAGGCAAGATACTTAATGGGTACACGTTTTTTTCGTACTCATACTACACTTGTTGTGCATTTTGTTGCACATGTACATATATATCTAGTGGCCCCGCTTGGCGCCATAGCATGGTTGGTATGGAGACTTAGGTGAGTTGCACCTCCCGAGACGATCCGCAGCCAGCAGAGTCTCCTTCAGAGTATTGTATTTTTCTTTTCTGTCCAATTTGTATTCCGGACAGTTAAATGGATTGTTAAACCATCGTTATTTACTCAGCAGATTTTTATTTATTATTATGTAAGAAAATGAAAAGTAACAATTTCAAAATACTAAAATAGGAATTTAAATTAACTATTTATTGATTGGCTTGCCTGACAGTGGTGTTCAGAATATTCACTCATTTACCTATTTGATTAAGGGAATTTCAATGAGGGATGGATGGCATGAAGCTCTTTACGTGTGGGATGGTATGATCAAGGAGGGATTGTCAAGAGAACCGGCTCAGGTATGTTAAGGCTAATCCTTCTTTCTTTTGGCATGATCCAAGTAACGTACATAAATGTAATGCTAATCCATAAGTGGTTCTACTCTTAGTAGTTAAGGATGCCTATGTTATTCATTCTAGTAAAGTGATATTCAAGCATGTCTAAGTATGTCCCTAGACCCTATTGAGGTATACCATAGAGATGTTAATGTTTATAATATAGTGATACATGTACACGCATTTTCATGCATTTACCACCGTGCTACAGCCGGACGGGCCGTTACCACCAGTTGGACAGTTATGTATCATTATTTACCACCGGGTTGGCAATCATGCATATTCATTTACCACCGAGCTATGACCGGTCGGACAATCATGCATTTACCACCGAGCTACGGCTGGTTGGGCAGTTATATATTTACCACCGAGCTACAGCCGGTCGGGCAGTCATGCATTTACAACCGAGCTACGGCCGGTCGGGTAGTTACCATTGATCAGTTGGGCAGTCATGCATCATACGATATGGATAATAGATTCAAATAAAAGTACTATATATATAAGTATAATAAGTATGGATATACGGTGGCACTTCAGAGATTCAAGTTGATTCTTATATGTCTATAAAGTAATGTGGACTTATTGATATGTTTCGGTTCAGCCTTACATACTCGGTATATTATTCATATTGACATCCTTTTGTTAGGGACGTTGCATTCATGCATGCGGGTATAGATAAACAGTTTGACGAGCCCTCAAAGTAGACAAGATTGGAATTTAGCAAAAGGTCGGTAAGACTCCACCTAATTTGGAGTGCAGCCGAGTCTATGAGTCATCGTGTCAGAGTTTTGCTAAATTTATGGGTAGGTCGGTACCCTGTCCCATTTGATGTAAGATAATCTTAGAGACTTTGTAGACAGAGGTTCATTTTGTACAGAATGTCAGAGGCCTTGACGGCCCATATGTATTTATGTTTTAAGAAAAATGGTCTAGTGATACAGTTTTTTCCCACTTACAGTTGTACATTATGAGTTGTGGCCATCTAGGCCCATGATAGTTACGAAAGGAAAACAAATGCGTTATACAGTTGCTCGCTCGGGCCAGTACGGCACTGCGTGCCGGCCACGCCTCCCAGGTTTGAGGCATGAAAAGGTGGTATTGGAGCGGGTCATGTCCTGGGAAGTCTACAAAGCAGTGCCTAGTAGAGTCTCACTTATGAGTGTGTTGCGCGCCACATTTAAAATTAAGAGGCTATAGTGAATTTAGGAAATGTTTCCCTTCTTTTGTTTTCAGATTGCGTCATAGAGCTGAGTCGTAAGAAGTCAATATGAGGTCTTCGCCAGATTTTGCAGGCACCTGAGGTACAGGTGTCATTGTAGAGCTTTAAGGCGTAATTTACACCTATGTTGAAGGGAGGTTATGAAAGAAACAGAAGATACGATGCAAGATTGAAAGGTAAGTAAGGTAAAGGTGAAGAAGATACCAGATACTCAACTACAATAGGTTGTTGACCGTCGAGACTTCAGATATAGTTTTGGTTTTAGTTTAATTTACAAAGGAGACCCTAGTGAAAGTTTTTAAAATCTCTAAGAGTTAACATTCGAGGACGAATGTTCTAAAGAGGGGAAGGATCTTACACCTCGTAACTTTAACAACCTTGATACCATTATATATATATTTGATATTGTATTTTGAGTGGAACATTTTTGTAAAGGAAAAAAATGGTTTAAAAAGTATGATTTTATATAAATATTAATATTACTACTTTCGAATATGTTTTAAATTATACACATAATATGAGATAAGTTTATGAGATTTTCTTTATTGTAAAGATGGACAGTTCTCAATACCTTTTACAACATATGAAACTGGAGGGTATTAGTTGTTCTGAGGATATATTCATCAATGTGATTGGTTCGTATAGGAGAGCAAAGGCGCCAGAGCAAGCGTTAAAGACTTTCTATAGGACACAGGAATTTGGGTGTAAGCCTACGGACAGGATATATAACCATCTCTTGGATGCATTGCTCAACGAGAATAGGTTTCACATGATTAATCCTTTTTACAGTAACATTAAGAAAGATGGGGTTGTTCCCAATATGTATACCTATCACATTCTTCTGAAAGCGTTGTGCAAGAATGATAGGATTGACGGAGCTCAGAAGTTACTTGTGGAAATGTCAAACAGGGGGTGCTCTCCTAATAAAATGATACAATGACCTTCCATTTAATTCAAAGATGTTCGGTATTTCATAAAACTTTCCCGGTTTAACATTCCGAAGCATCCGAAATAAATAATATAGTTAAGACACCTCCCCAAAAGCTGGAGTCAACTGTCACGAGCATCTATGAAATGATACAATGAAAAACTATTTCATTACTACAACCAGCTCTAGAAATAGATAGTAAATGACAGGATAAGAAGGGGAAAAGGTAATACTACGGACGCCGAACAACTACCTCAAAATCCCTAAAACCGGCTCCAAGAGAATGTGATATAGCTAGCGCTCAGACCCAACACCTGAATCTGCACACAGGGTGCAGGGAGTAATGTGAGTATGCCAACTCAGTTGAAATGAAAGTAAATAATGTCTAAGGCTATGAAACACGTAAAAACATTCATCAATGCATAGTAAATGAAGTCCTTCTTTCAGAAAACACAAATACGATATCTTGTAACATTTAAAAGTCGGTTTTAGTAAAAATATCCTTTGAAAATGTACCCTTTGCAAACCTTCCATAAAAATCAAAATGGTTCATTATATAAAATGACAGGATTCATAAACAGTCTTTTAGATAGAAACAATGTATCATAAACTGCCCTCGGGCGTATCATTACTCACCATCAGTCACTCAGCATGCCTCACAATCACTCAGTATCAGCCCCTCGGGCTACCTCACAGTCACTCATGCCTCCCAAATCACTCCTTACTCGGCACTCGCACTCAGTAGGTACCTGCGCTCATTGGGGTGTACAGATTCTGGAGGGGCTCCTACAGCCCAAGCGCTAATATCAAGACGTCTTGTGGCATAATCACTTAGGCTCTCGGCCTCTCATATATCCTAAGCAGTGTAACATGTTGCGGCGTGCAGCCCGATCCCAAAATATCCTCACAACATAGGCCCTCGGCCACACTCAGTCAGAAATCTCTCAAAAAGCCACTCAGGCTATCAATAAAACGGGGTACTCGACCTAAAATGACATTTTATATCACAAAATAGCATAAGTAAGACTGAGTTTCCAAATCAGTTAAACATGATATGATTGAGTATAAATCGTAAGTCAACACAGTGAGGAATAACAGTAAAGAACCCCCGAGGAGTCCAAACAGGTTGGCACAAGGCCCCAAACATGGCGTACTACCCAAAGTATAGTAAAAGTCTTGAAACATAAAATAACATATGATTTAGAATCAAGTACGCAACTTAATAGTTGCCACAGGACGGATCAATTCACAATCCCTCAACAGTGCGCGCCACACGCTCGTCATCTAGGATGTGCGCCACTCAAAAAATAATGATAGAATACAAAGTACGGGGTTTCATACCCTCAGGACAAGATTTACAGTCATTACTTACCTCAAACCGGCCTGAATACTAATCCGTGATGCTCTTGCCTCTCGAATCGGCCCCCAATTGCTCCGAATCTAACCAAAACCAGATTAATGTCATCAATATATGCTAGGGAAACGAAACCCATTTAGAAATTATCAAAATCAACCAAAAATCCCGAATTTGGCCAAACCCGACCCTCAGGCCCACGTCTTGGAATTCGATAAAAATCACATCACAAGAATCCTTATCTTTCCACGAGTCTATACATACCAAGAACATCAAAATTGGACCTCAAATGGCCCCTCAAATCCCCACTAAAAGGTCTCCAAATCATAAGCCCTAATTCCCAATTTTAGGGTTTAAATCCCACTAATTTCAGGTCTAATTAGTTTGAAATCAACATAGAATCGAGTATTGAGTTAAAAAATCTTACCTCCTAGCCTAAGAACTTAGAAACACTCAAAACAATGCCGAAACACAAAATTCACCTTGGACTCAAGCCTAAGAACTTAGAAACTTCCAAGTTTCGCAAATTGCCGAAACCACCCAAAACACGTCCGATTGACCTGAAAATTTGCACGCACCTCCAAAATAACACTACGAAAACCCGTTCCAACTTTCAGAATTCCATTCCGACCCTGATAGTCTATTTTCCACTACCGACCGAAAAATCGCCAAAAACTCAATTTCGCCATTTCAAGCCTAATTCTACTATGGACATCAAAACCACGTTCCAAACACACCCCTAAGTCCCAAATCACCTAACGAAGCTATCCGAGCCATAAAATTCACATTCCGAGGTAGTTTACCTAATAGTCATCTTCCGATTGACTTTTTTAACTATAATACCAACTTAAGAGACTAAGTGTCTCATTTCACACCACGACCACTCCGAACTGACCCCACACACAATAAATAAGCTAAGAAACACATGATAAAGCAGATACAAGGAAACGGGGTTAATTCTCACGGAACGACTGGCCGGGTCATTACATTCTCCCCCTCTAAAACAAAGTTCATCATCGAACGGTCTAGAAATATACTCGGAGTCTCAAATAAGTGAGGGTATCTGCTCCACATCTCCCGCTCGGTCTCCCAGGTGGCCTCCTCCACCGGCTGCCCTCTCCACTGCACTTTCACTGAAGCTATATCCTTAGACCTCAACCTTCTGACCTGACGACCCAAAGTAGCCACTGGCTCTACCTCATAGGACATATAACCCTCAAGTTGAACCGTGCTAAAGTCCAAAACATGAGACGGGTCACCAACATACTTCCGGAGCATGGTAACATGGAATACCGGATGAACACTCGATAAGCTGGGCAGAAAATCAAGTATATAAGCCACCTCTCCAACCCTCTGTAGCACCTCAAAGGCCTAATGAACCGGGGACTCAACTTTCCCCTCTTCCCAAACCGCATAACACCCTTCATGGGTGACACCTTCAATAGCACCTTTTCCCCAACCATGAAAGACACATCCCGGACCTTCCGGTCCGCATAACTCTTCTGCCTGGACTGCGCCGTGCGAAGACGCTCTTGAATCAACTTCACCTTATCCAACACATCCTGCACCAAGTCTGTGCCTAATAGCCTAGCCCCACCTAGCTCAAACCAACCAACCGGAGACCTACACCTCCTACCATATAAAACATCATACGGAGCCATCTAGATACTCGACCGATAGCTATTATTATATGCTAACTCTGCGAGCGGTAGGAACTGGTCCTATGAACCCCCAAATCAATGACACAAGAACGCAACATGTCCTCCAAGATCTGAATAGTGCGCTCTGACTGCCCATCAGTCTGAGGATGAAATGTTGTGCTCAACTCCACCTGAGTAACCAATTCTCTCTGCACGACCCTCCAAAACTGAGATGTAAACTGAGTACCTCTATCAAAAATTATAGAAACTAGAATGCCATGCAACCGGACAACCTCCTAGATATAAATCTCAGCTAACCGCTCCGAAGAATAGGTAGTACCAACAGGAATGAAGTGCGCGTACTTGGTCAGCAGATACACAATAACCCATTTCGCATTGAACTTCCTCGGAGTCCGTGGGAGCCCAACTACAAAGTTCGTGGTGATCCGCTCCCACTTCCACTCCGGAACATCCAACCTCTGATGTAATCCCCCTGGTATCTGGTGCTCATATATGGCCTGCTGACAGTTGAGCCACCGAGCTACGAATCCAACGATATCCTTCTTCATACGCCTCCACCAATATTGTTGACTCATATCTTGATACATCTTCGTGGCACCCGGATGTATATAATACCGCGAGTTGTAAGCCTCTACTAGAATCAACTCTCGAAGCCCATCCACATTAGGCACACATATCCGACCATACATCCTCATAACCCCATCATCACCTATAACTACATTCCTGGCATCACCTCGCCGAACTCTGTCCTGAAGAACGAGTAAGTGTAGGTCATCATATTGGCGCTCTCTAATCCAGTCATAAAGAGAATACTTAGAGGCTACACAAGCCAATACCCGGGGGGGCTTGAATAGATCCAATATCACCAACTGATCTGCTAAGACCTGAACATCAAGTGCTAATGGCCTCTCTACTGCTGGAAGGTATGCTAGATTCCCCAAACTCTCTACTCTACGACTCATAGCATCGGCCACTACATTGGACTTCCCCGAATGATATATGATAGTGATATCATAGTCCTTTAGAAGCTCCAACCATCTCCTCTGACGCAAATTCAAATACTTCTGCTTAAACAAGTGCTGCAGACTACGATGATCAGTGAAAACCTCACAATGTACCACACACAAATAATGACGCCAAATCTTCAACGCGTGAACAATGGCTGCTAGCTCGAGATCATGTACGGGATAATTCTTCTCATGAGTCTTCAATTAGAGCGAGGCATAGGCAATCACCATACCCTTCTACATCAAAACACAAGTGATGCCTATCCTCGAGGCATCATAATACATGGTATAAGAACCTGAAGTTGATGGCAATACTAACACTGGAGCTGAGGTCAATGCAGCCTTGAGTTTCTGAAAGCTCTCCTCACACTCATCTGACCACCTGAACGGAGCACCCTCTGGGTCAATTTGATCAAGGGAGAAGCAATATAAGAAAACCCCTCCACAAAGCGACGGTAATACCCTGCCAAACCAAGGAAGCTCCTAATCTCTGTAGTTGAGGACGGTCTAGGCCAACTCTGCACTGCCTCTATCTTCTTCGGGTCGACCTGAATACCCTCACTAGACACCACGTGCCCCAAGAAAGCTACTGAGCCAAGCCAAAACTCACACTTGGAGAATTTTTCATAAAGTTTCTCCTCTCTCAGTCTCTGCAACACAACTCTCAAATGCTGAGCGTGCTCCTCCTAGATTCGAGAACACACGAGGATGTAATCAATGAACACAATAACAAATTAATCCAAATACGGCTGAAACACGATGTTCATAAAATGCATGAACGTTGTTGAGGCATTGGTCAGCCCAAAAGACATCACCATAAACTCATAATGACCATAACGAGTCCTGAAAGATGTATTTGAAATATCAGAATCCCAAATCTTCAGCTGATGATACTCGGATCTCAAGTCAATCTTTGAGAACACTCTGGCCCCCTGAACCTGGTCAAACAAATCATCAATGCGAGGCAAAGGTGATGTTCTAAACGTCAATACCACACAAGAAAGGGGTGATTTTTGTGGTGTCCAATTTTCATGTGCACTAGTTATAAACGGAGCAGGTTCTTGTATGTGTTCCAACTTCTACAGTTTTCGGAATAATAATTACAGAATTTAAAGAAAACAAAAATTTTAGGTGGAAAACACATGGCTCAAAATTGCTTGCAAAATTGCGTTGGTAATTTTGCTCTCAATTCTTGTTTTGCTTCTGTGTTTATGCGTACCTGTACAATAAGAACACTAAACAATATATAGGATTCAATAAACAAGGAGATACACTAGAATTCAGATGCTACTCTTCCTTGGTGGAAGAGTTCTAGTTGATCTCAACTCCCTAAATCCTTCATTATCTTGATTATGTTCTTACTGGATAAGGAGTTCATCTCCTTATCAATTTGCAACCTTTTCGATCATAAGATATCTCTTTAGATCACATATTTTGTTTATCTCCTGCTTTTTCACCTCACGTGCCCTTAACTCTGCATGTGTCTATGTATCCAATGATGGACCTGGTTCAACTGTGAGTTCCTTTGTCAATCTTCAAAACCATTAAGATTCTTGATCCAACAAATTCCCCCTTTTTGATGATGACAAACGATGTGCTTAGGCCTATAACCACTTTAATCCAACATTGACACTTTTTAGAATATTAAGAATTTATCATAAAGAACCAGGTTCATTAGGTTATAAATATCACGGTTATAAATATCACATATTCAAAGTATAGCTTCAGAGTCGCACACTCAATTCTCACACGAACTGCTTGCAAAATTGTGTTGGTTATTTTGCTCTTAATTCTTGGTTTGCTTCTGTGTTTGTGCGTACCTGTACAATAAGAACACTGAACAATATATAGGATTCAGTAAACAAAGAGATACACTAGAATTCGGATGCTACTCTTCCTTGGTGGAAGAGTTCTAGTTGATCTCAACTCCCTAAATCCTCCCTTATCTTGATTCTGTTCTTACTGAATAAGGAGTCCATCTCCTTATCAATTTGCAACTCTTTTCGATCATGAGATATCTCTTTAGATCACAAATTTTGTTTATCTCCTGCTTGTGCACCTCACGTGCCCTTAACTCTACATGTGTTTATGTCTCTAGTGATAGACGTGGTTCAACTCTGAGTTCCTTTGTAAATCTTCAAAACCATTCAGCTTCTTGATCCAACACATTCCCCTTTTTGATGATGACAAACTCTGTGCTTAGGCCTGTAACCACTTTAATCCAACATTAACACTTTTTAGAGTATTAAGAATTTACCATAATGAACCAGTTTCATTAGGTTATAAATATCACGGTTATAAATATCACATATTCAACGCATAGCACATCTTCCCCCTTTGGGCATCATCGAAAAGTTGCAAAATGTTAGAATTACAAGATATATAAGAATTACTCATGGCCACTAGGGCAACTTCAAGTGCAAACATGAATTAATCATCAATAGTGAACTAAGAATGCAAACTATCAAAGAAAGTGAGACAAAACAATTAAGGGTAGAAACAGAAAAATCCACTGATAAAAGCATAGTTCAGTCACCAAACACACAAAGAAATAAAAGCAGTTACAATCATGAGTAAAAGATAGCAAAACAATCCCGAATCTAGGTCATAGAGGGGTGAAGACAGGCATTGGACACCTTAGGCTGGGAAGGGGTGGAGGTTGGGTTCTTTGCTTGGAGAAGGGAGAGCATATTTTGAAGAATCCCATCATTCTTATCCTTTTTTTTGGCTAGTTCAGTTTTGAGAGTACCTATCTCAGCCTCAGCCTCTGCAAGGCGGGTCTTTAATCGAAGAATTTCAGCATCCTTAACCACACCTTCTTGTACAAGCGCCATGACCTTGCTGTTCACGTGCATTTTTCTGGATGGACCAGGTTCATCATCAGGAACATTCACAATATAGTCACATGCTAGAAGCGTGTTCTTACCAAAATGGTCCTTGACAGTGGCCATTTCTACCTTCTTCAGGGGCACTTTGAAGTGAGCCAGCACAATCGTCAGGATGAAACCATATGGGATGGCATGGGCCTTGGAGCCATTTACCACCCTGTCCAGCAGCTGAATAATGAAATAGGGCCAGTTGATTTTCCTTCCACTGTCCAGGGATTCCATGAGGGTTAAATCCATAAAGTTGGCTATGTGTCTTCTCTCTTGCCTAGGCAATACGCATTTGTTGATGAACTCGAACACCACATTGTGCTAGGGTTTCATCTCGCTTTTATACACAGCCCTTGGTTCCACTTCTTCAGCATTGTCACTTAACCTTATGGTAATGTGCAGTGCAGACGGAGGACCATCCAAGATGGGCCACTTCTACCTTGTATAATCATCATAACCTTCAGAAGGTATCCCAAGTATTTCGCCCAGCTCTATGGCATCAACGGTGATTTTGGTCCCCTTGACCTGACTGGAAACCCTGCCATCCTTGACCTCGGCATTTTCCATGAACTCCATAATCTCACTTCTAGCGAGTCTTCCATCTAAATGAAAGACCATGTCCTTCCAGCCCTACACTTCCAAAGTATCCAATAGGTAGACCATGCCAGACTCCTCCACATCCTGCAACAGTCTCCCCTTTAGAATTGTTCGCTTCCCAAATTTTATCAACTTTTCTTTCTCTCCACAAGACTCCTCTTCTTCTTCACCACTCCAATAATCCATTTCATCAATCTGAACCTTCTAGGATTTCAGTGTAGACCTAGTACCCTTAGCAACAGTTGAGGGTGTAGCAGATACAGATGTAGACTTCTTGGAAGAAGTCTTGACTTTCTTGGGTTTGGGTGTCTGAACCTCAACATCTGCCATTTGTTCATCTTGATGGACCAGGTCCATCTCCTCAACCTGAACAGCCTCTACATGCTCAAACACTTTTGCCTTCCCTTTTTCATCTCTCTTACTCTCCCTCAAAGCTTTCTGCAACTCCTCTTCACTCTGCCTAATTGCACTTCGTGTAGTTCGTCCTCTAGGAATGAAAGTTTCAGTAGAGGGAGTGGCTTTTCTCTTCTTAATTGCCACTGGAGTTTCGGCCTTCTTAGTCTTGGGTGTACTTTTCTTTTTGGGTTTATAACTCTCCCCTAAATTTCTCATAAGGTCAGCCAAAGTTTCCTCAATGGATGAACTAGGTTCATCAGTAGAATGTCGAAGATTTTCTAACCCCTCAGTAGCCTCTCCTGAGTTACTTCCCCCTAAGTTTTTGGCACCTTCTTCAACTACCACTGGAGCAGTACCACAAATTGCCAATGGAGTACCTTCCACCCCTGCTCCCCTCCCAGTACTTCCTCTTCCCTCTCTCTCATTTTCTTTTACAATTTTATTTTTACCACCTCTATGTCGCCTATCAGGAACTTGGAGTTCTCAGATTCTTGAGCTTGGCTGGCTTGAAGGTTAGCGTTCAATTTCTTAGCTAGAGAGGCAGTAGCCACAGTTTTTCTTGCTAGCATTTTGACATGCCTTCTCCTGGGTTCCCGATTAGGGCTTGGTTGGACAACGAGGTTGATAGGAGGAGACAGAACAAGATTGTTTGGAGGGGTGGAGGGATGTGATTGAGATGGGGTGGAAGAGTTAGATTGATATTGCAAGGAACCAGTATCTTCGAGTGTGATACAGTATTCATGTGTGGCGGGGGAGGATGAAGCAGGAGGTGGTGTGTCAACCATGGTCATGATTTTTGTTGAAGAAAAGGAAAAATATTAGGATCAAGGTGTTTAAGTAGAAGGGTGAAAGGGTTTCGACGGTTATGTCTTTTAGGAAGAAAAGTGAACGAAGAATTAGAGAGGTGATGATGGATTTTTAAAGGCTTGGTTAATTAATACACAACAGGTGTAATTTGGGTCAAGAGGAAGTCTAATCGGTTCAAGAGTGTCAGGTGAAAAGTGACGGTTATGACTACCCTAT
The DNA here is from genome assembly GCA_005239495.1 of Nicotiana undulata. Taxonomy (NCBI): domain Eukaryota; kingdom Viridiplantae; phylum Streptophyta; class Magnoliopsida; order Solanales; family Solanaceae; genus Nicotiana; species Nicotiana undulata. Next base: position 22,126 of record ML297747.1, read on the forward strand.
AATCTAGGCCTTTTTAATTTGATTCGACTCTTTGGAACAGGTTCAAATATAGGATAATGACTAGATTTTGAAAAAAGCTTGTTATAGATAGAGTCCTGCTCATGATTAACTATTAATATTTCAATATGTGTATAGTGGTGAGCACATACCTCATCTGTCAGATGAACCAGCAGCGATGAACCGGGTTCATCTTGTTAGAATCTCTTGATTAAGCCTCAATTCAAAAAATAGAAAAACATCATTAGTAACCAAGGAGTCATATTAACACATGGCAAGAGAGTATGTTGTTTATAGCATGAAACTGAACAATTATTATTCTGATTATTTACACAAATTTCAGAATTCCTAGCCAAATTTTTTTTTTTTTTTTTTGAACTAGTTCAATTAGGTGATCTTAATCATCTCTAACTCTAACATGTTCCTTTCAAAATGCTCTCTACTTAGTGCTTTAGTAAAGATGTCAGCAATTTGTTTATCAGTAGCACATAATTCAATAGAGATCATTCACTTCTCATAGTTGTCTCTTAAGAAATGGTGTCTAACATCTATGTGCTTCGTTCTTTTATGATGAGCGGGGTTCTTTGTCATACTAATAGTACTAGTGTTATCACAGAAGATAGGGATGCATCCAACCTCTATGCCAAAATCCATCAATTGTTGTTTAATCAATAATAACTTAGCACAACATGAGGCTACAGCCACATACCCAGCCTCAGCAGTAGATAGAGCTACTGAATTCTGCTTCCTAGTGGCCCAAGACACAAGACATGAGCCCAGAAAGTGTGCCATACCTGAGGTGCTCTTTCTGTCTACCAAGAAACCTTCATAGTCAGCATCAGTATATCCCACAAGATCAAAATTACTACCTTTAGGATGCCAAATACAGAGGTTAGTGGTGCATTTTAGGTATCTCAAGATTCCCTTTACTGCAGTTAAGTGGGATTCCTTTGGATTATCCTGAAATCTTGCACAAAGCTGTACGCTGAAAAAAATGTCAGGTCTACTAGCAGTAAGATAAAAAAATGACCCAATCATCCCTCTATAAAACTTTTGATCAACAGATGAACCAGATTCATCTGCATCTAGTTTTGTGGTTGTTGCGATAGGGGTGTCAATTTCTTTTGAGTCTTCCATTTTAAATCTTTTGAGCTACTCTTTCACATATTTTTGCTGATGGATACATAGTTCCATTTGATTTTTTTTTAATTTGTAAGCCTAAAAAGAAATTAAGTTCACCCATCATGCTCATTTCAAATTCACTCCCCATTAGTTTAGTAAATTCATTACTTAGTTTTTTAGAATTTTCCCCAAAGATTATGTCATCTACATATATCTGCACTACCAAGAGATCTTTACCTTTTTCCTTCAAGAATAAGGTGCTATCAATTTTACCTCTCTTGTAGTCATGTTCAAGCGGGAATTTTGAAAGCCTTTCATACCATGCTCTTGGTGCTTGCTTGAGTCCATACACTACCTTGTCAGGTTTGTACACATGATCTGGATTCTCCTTGCTTTCAAACCGCAGAGGTTCCTTGAAAAATACTTCTTCTTTTAGGTAGCCATTCAGGAAGGCACTCTTGACATCCATCTGGTGAAGGGTGAATTCCATGTAGGAAGCAAATGCTATGAGGAGCTTGATTGCCTCCAACCTTGCCACTGGAGCAAATGTTTCATCATAGTCTATACCTTCCTCCTAACTATATCCTTGAACCACCACCTTGCCTTGTTTCTTGTAACGGTTCCTTCTTCATCAAATTTGTTTCTGAAGACCCACTTTGTGCCAATCACTGATCTATCTAATGGTCTAGGTACCAGATGCCAAGCTTGACTTCTTTCAAATTGATTGAGTTCTTCTTGCATATCATTTACCCAATCTGCATTCTGCAAGGCTTCAGCAACATTTTTGGGTTTGATCAAGGATAGAAAAGCATCAAAAGCACACAGATTTTTCATAGAGGATCTAGTTTTGATTCCAGATGTTAGATCAGTTATGATGTTCTCAATGGGGTGATAACTTTGATATTTGTGTGGTTTCACAATCAACTGGTCATGACTTGATGATCCTATAGTGTCTTGTTGCTGTGGAATAGGGTCAGGGGCAGGTTCCAATGAGGTTTGCTGTTGAGTTCCCCCTATCAAGTTGCTCGGGGTAGATGGACCTATTCCATCTTCCAATGTTGCTCCAATTTGGTCTGAGTTTCTGACCAGCCCAATTTTTCATCTTCTTGTTCTTGTCTCTCAGAGATAATGTTAGTTTCATCAAAAACAACATGCACACTTTCTTCAACACACATAGTTCTTTTGTTATACGCTTTATAATCCTTACTATGTGAAGAATATCCCACGAATACTCCATCATCACTTCTGGGATCAAACTTGCCTAGGGAGCCTTTGCCATTGTTGTGCACAAATAACTTACAGCCAAAATCCCTAAGATGGGATATATTGGGCTTTCTCCCTTTAAGTAACTCATAGGGAGTCTTCTCTACAAGTGGTCTAGTCATGTATATATTTATGATATAGCATGCAGTGTTTATAGCTTCTTCCTAGAATCTATGAGGTAGTTTACTAGAAAGAAGCATGGTTCTACCCATATCTTCAAGTGTCCTATTCTTTCTTTCAGCCACGCCATTTTTTTATGGAGTTCTGGGGGCAGAAAAGTTATGATCTATGCCATGTTCAACACAGAATTCAGCAAATTTGGCATTTCAAATTCAGTGCCATGATCAAACCTTATTGATGCAATTTGGAATTTTTCTAACAAAAGACATAAATATATCAAATGCTTCAACTTTAGATGTTAGGAACAGTGTCCAGGTAAATCTAGAATAGTCATCAACAAGCACCATTACATATTTCTTACCACCTCTGCTTAATATTCTCATAGGACCACATAGACCATATGGACTAGTTCCAACGTCCTGGTGGTGCTTATCATTTTCTTGATTTTGATGGAAGATCTTACCTGCTTCCCCCTTGCATAAGCCTCACAAACATTTTCTTCCTTGAACTTAATGTTAGGGAGGCCTATCACAAAGTCCTTGGAGACTAATTTGTTAAGTTGATTTAGACTGGCATGTCCAAGTGTTTTGTGCCAAAGGAGGGGATCACTGTCCAGCACACTCAAGCATGTTAATTCATTTTCTGATAGTGTGGACAAGTCTATGATATAGATATTATTCACTCTTTTTCCCTACAGAACAATCTTGTCAGTGATAAGATTAATTACAAAGCATTTTGTAGAAGTGAATGAAATCAGGTTACCTGTGTCACACAGTTGTGACACACTGATCAGGCTATATTCCAATCCATCTATCAAGTAAACGTTCTCAATGGAACATGTGTCACCCTTACCTACCTTACCAACCCCAATGATTTCATCTTTCTTTCCATTTCCAAAGGAGACATTTCCTCCTTGGAGGTTCTCAAGGGAAAGGAATTGTTCCTTGTTCCCAGTCATGTGTTTTGAGCAGCCACATGTACCATATTTGAATACTTCCTTTCACTTGAACCTACAAAGAAAATCAGGGGTTAGTCTTAGGAACCCAAACTAGTTTGGGTCCCTTTCGATAAGAAAAAGGATGAATTAAGTTCTTTTTAGCCCAATTTGGTAGCCACTTTTTCTTTCGAACAATATTTTTATTCTTTTGACTTGCCTGCTCTTTTGCATTGCATTCAATTTTGTAGTGACCAGTCTTACCACAGTGGGTACAAATTTTGTTCTCAGGAAGTGTGAGGTACTTGCTTTTGGGATCCCATTTAGGCAGTTGACTCCCAAACCCAAGTCCTCTTCTACTGCTACTATGATTTTCTTGTAGCCATGTTAAGGGATCAGAGGATTTATTCCATTTGCATGTTCTGTCCAGTTCATGCTTAACCTTACCAAGTTCCTCCTTAAACACTCTTATATGTTCATCTTTCTTAAACAACTCATCCTTTAGTCTGCCTACACTTTCTTCTAAGATGAGTTGAGAGTTGTTAGTTGTCTTCTTACTGGTTCCTAGTTTCAGTTTTAAATTTTCAAATTTTAACTCTAGGACATTTGTTTCAAGTGGATGAACCTGGTTGTTCAGATCAGTCTTTTCACTCACAGATTCACTTACTCTAAGCTCCAGAGTCCAACACTTTGCTTTTAACATTACACACTCCTTAGACAGTTGTTCCTTCTCTTTATTTTTTTTCCAGAATCATCAATGAAGTCAAGTAATAATTCAGAGAGGTTTTCTTTAGATAGGAACTTAATCTTATTGTTGAGATGAGATATACTTACCTCTGATTCCTCATCTCATTCACCGATAGCCATGAGCGCTTGTTCATCTCCATCTTTATCATTTGATTCTTCATCTGAGCTTTCTCCCCAAGCAGCAAGCATAGCTTTTGTTGATGTTTTCTTAGGATGAACCAGTTCCTTCTTCGGGTTCCTTCTTTCAGATCTTTCCCTTTTCCATTCCACTTCCCATTGAGGACAGTTCTTGATGTGATAATTAGTTTTTCCACATTTGTAGCATCTCTCGTTGGTGGTTTTTTTCGCAGCCTTTGCCTTGTTATAGTTTCCACCTCTTGAGATGCCCTTTTTCCTAATGAGATAGTTTCTAAATTCCTTGGTGATCATAGCCATCTCATCTTCCTCCAGTTCTGCTCCCTCAGTGATCTCAGTGCCAGACTTCTTTCCTTCTTGGGAGTATCCATCTTCATTGTCTGCCTTCTAAGTTCGTAGGCAGTCAGATTTCCAATTAGCTCATCCAACCTGAGGGTTGCCATGTTTTTGGATTCCTGAATAGCAGTGATTTTACTCTCCCAAGAGATTGGCAAGACACTGGTCAAAATATTTTCAACCTTGTCTTCTTTAAGAATAATCCTTCCGAGAGATTTTAGTTCATTGGTAAGAGTAGTGAACCTAGTGTACATCTCTTGGATGGTCTCTCCTTCCTTCATCGAGAAATTCTCATATTGAGAATATAGTAATGTACCTCTGGATCTTTTTACTTGTGCAGTTTCTTCATGAGCCACTTGCAGAGTGTCCCAAATTTCCTTGGCGGTAGTGCAGCTTTGAATCCTACTGTACTCATTTGGACCAAGTCCACACACAAGCCACTTCTTGGCCTTGGCTTTCTTTTCCCATTTTCTTAAGTCTTCAGCAATGCAGTCAGCTCTTGTTTTTGGCACTTCTATTCCTTTAGCAGTCTTTTTCATAGTGGCCAAGGGGCCGTCAGTGACTATGTCCCATAGTTCATAGTCTTCTACAATTAAGTGATCCTTCATCCTGTTCTTCCGCTAGGAGTTGTACAGGCTGATGAAGAGTGGTTGCCTAGCAGTTGATTGTCCTTACCAGTTCCAAGGTGGTGCACTCATATTGATCTTTTCCTAAGGTGTTAGCCTCTTCAAGGATAACCTGTTCTGATACCAATTGATGTTATAAATGTCAATACCACACAAGAGGGAGGGTGATTTGTGTGGTGTCCAATTTTCGCGTGCACTAGTTATAGAAGGACCAGGTTCTTCTATGTGTTCCAACTTCTACAGTTTGTGGAATAATAATTGCAGAATTTAAAGAACATAGCAATTTTACGTGGAAAACACCTGGCTAAAAAGGTGAAAAAACCACGATCTACTTCTTAGTAGGATTTTCCCAAACTCTTCACTAAATCAATGAGACAAACAACATTTACAAAAAAAATTATTTTGTAAACCTAAGGATTAACTCTAACCCTTTGTGGCAAACTAGCCTCTAGCTATTTGCGACAAACTTCAAGTTAACTCTAACTTGAATACTCAGTACCTATTATAATTGCTTCAAGATAAAGATGAAAAGTACAATTTGTAATCACCTACTACAAATGAACTAGACTAAAAGACAACAAATGGAACTGGTTCTTGTAGCTGGTTCAAGTAGCTTCAGTGTCGCACACTCAATTTTCACACGAACTGCTTGCAAAATTGCGTTGGTAATTTTGCTATCAATTCTTGTTTTGCATCTGTGTTTGTGCTTACCTGTACAATAAGAACACTGCACAATATATAGGATTCAGTAAACAATGAGATACATTAGAACTCGGATGCTACTCTTCCTTGGTGGAAGAGTTCTAAATGATCTCAACTCCCTAAATCCTCCCTTATCTTGATTCGGTTCTTACTGAATAAGGAGTCCATCTCCTTATCAATTTGCAACCTTTTCGATCAGGAGATATCTCTTTAGATCATAGATTTCGTTTATCTCTTGCTTGTGCACCTCACGTGCCCTTAACTCTGCATGTGTCTATGTCTCCAGTGATGGACTTGGTTCAACTCTAAGTTCCTTTGTCGATCTTTAAAACCATTCATCTTCTTGATCCAACAAAAGGATACTTATTCTTGACTGTAACCTTGTTCAACTGCTTCTAGTCTATACACATTCTCATGGAACCATCCTTCTTCTTCACAAACAACACCGGTGCACCCAAAGGTGACACACTAGGCCGAATGAACCCCTTATCTAGGAGTTCCTGAAGATGCTCTTTCAATTCCTTCAACTCCGCTGGTGCCATATGATATGGTGGAGGGAAATTGGTTGAGTGCCCGTCACCAAATCAACACCAAAATCAATATCCATGTCAGGTGGCATGCCTGGCAAGTCAGCATGAAACACGTCCGGAAAGTCACGGACCACAGGAACAGAATCAATAGAGGGAGTCTCAACACTAGCATCCCTCACAAAAGCCAAATATGATAAACACCCCTTTTCTACTATACGCTGGGCCTTCAGGTAGGTAATCACCCTACTAGGCACATACTCAATAGAACCTCTCCACTCAACCCTCAAAATTCCTGGCATAGCTAAGGTCACGGTCTTAGCGTGACAATCAAGAACAGCATAACACGGAGATAGCAAATCCATGCCCAATATCACATCAAAGTCAACCATGCTAAGCAATAACAGATTCACTCGAGTCTCCAGAATCCCAATAGATATCACACATGACCGATACACACGGTCTACTACAATAATATTGCCCGCTGGAGTCAACACACGAATAGATGTAACTAAAGACTCACGGGGCAAATCAAGAAAATGAGAAAAGTATGATGAGACATAAGAATACGTGGAGCCAGGATCAAATAAGACCGAGGCATCTTGATGACAGATTGAGACAATACTTGTAATCACTGTATCTGAGGCCATAGCATCTGGTCTGGCTGGAAGTGCATAAAAACGAGCTTGACCTCCACCTGATCGACCTCCTCCTCTAGGGCGGCCTCTAGCTGTCTGACCCCCACCCCTAGCTGCCTGGGCGAGTGCTGAAGTAACTGGAGTTGAAGTCGAGTGCAGACTCCTCTACTGAGATGACCCACCCTGATGACGAGGACACTGCCTCCACACATGTCCAAACTCTCCACACTCGAAACAAATCTCTGGAGCTGGAGACGGGGACTGAAGGGAACCCCTGTCACCAAGATAGCCACTAGAAGAACCATGCATAGAGGAACCCTAAACTGATAGTGCTCAAGATGAACTTTGGGTTGGAAGAGCACTAAATGAAGAACGACCCGAATGAGAACTACGAGGACCCTGCCCCGAGGATGCACCCCTATAAACTGGGTGAACTAGCTGAGGAGGCCTAAATGAGCGGCCTCTGCTATGCTGAAACTATCCTCTGGAAGAAGCAGTGCTGAAACTACTAGATCCTCGAGGCCTCTTGGCCTCCTTCTCATCACGCTCGTGACGGCGAACTACCTCAATATCCCGGGAAATATCCACAACCTGCTCAAAAGTGGAACCAGATACCCTCTCTCTAGTCATCAAAATACGAAGCTGATAAGTGAGGCCATCAACGAATCTCCTAATCCTCTCTCTCTCAGTAAGGACCAACTCTGAAGCATGATGATCTAGCTCTGAGAACCTTATCTCATACTGTGACACTTTCAACTAACTCAGATGCAGCTGCTCAAACTGTCTATGCAGCTCCTCTCTATGAGACTGGGGAACATACTTCTCTAAAAAGAGAGTGGAAAACTGCTGCCAAGTAAGGGTTGCTTCACCAACAGGCCTACGCCTCTCATAAGACTCCCACCAAGTAAATGCGGCTCTTGAGAATTGGAAAGTAGTAAACGAGACCCCATTGGTCTCCAATATCCCTGCAGTGCGAATAATCCTCTAGCACTTGTCTAAGAACCCCTGGGCATCCTCGCTCTCAGCACCACTGAATATCAGAGGTTGTAGTCTACCAAATCTCTCCAACCTACGTTGCTCGTCATCTGGCATGACAGGAATCACATAATCCTAGACAGGTGAAATTGGCTGGGATAGAGTTTCCCTCGGTGTCTGAAGTCCCTGAACGACCTGCTCAGGTGTACGGGCAGCTGGAGTATGAGTGCCTCCTCCGCCCTGGGAAGTAGCGGCAATAGTAGAAACAACGACTGCATGTGCGAGACCGGTGCACACCGTCAAAATATGCGCCAGGGTCTCCTGAAGACCTGGAACCACAATAGGCATTGCCGGTACCTGGGCCTGTCCCGCTGGAACATATGCGGTGGGGACCTGATCCTAAACCATAAGTGGGTCTACGGGTACTGCCCCAGTTGCTGCGCAGGATGCACCCCTACCTCTACCACAACCTCAATCGCGGTCTCGACCTCTCGCTGGTATAGATGGTGTCTGATCACCGTGATTGGTAGAGCGTATACTCATCATCTGTGAGAGAATGAAACAACAGAAGTTTAGTTTCTAGAATAGACAGATCTGCACGACAGAATTCAAGAATGTGTGATTTTCTTGCTAAGGGTTCTGTAGCCTCTCGAAGATAAGTACATACGTCTCCGTACTGATCCGCAAGACTCTACTAAACCTGCTCATGACCGGTGAATCCTAAGTAACCTAGGCTTTAATACCAACTTGTCATGACCCCAAACCTAAACACGCTTTGATAACGCCTATCATGATACTAGGCTAGCCAATCTACTGTAAATTAACACATAAGACCTTCTATTTAATTCAGAGATGTTCGGTATTTCATAAAACTTTCCCGATTTAACATTCTGAAGCAATAGAAATAAATAAAACAGTTAAGACATCGCCCCAAAACCTAGAGTCAACCGTCATAAGCATCTATGAAACCATACAATGAAACATTATTTCATTACAACAACTAGTTCTAGGAATAGATAGTAAATGACAAGATAAGAAGGGAAAAAGATTATGCTGCGGATATCGAACAGCTACCTCAAAATCCCTAAAACCGGCTCTAAGAGAATGCGAGATAGCTTGCGCTCAGACCCAACACCTGAATCTGCACACAGGGTGCAGGGAGTAATATGAGTACGCCAACTCAGTAGTAATGAAAGTAAATAATATCTTAGGCGATGAAACACATAAAAACAATCATCAATGCATAGTAAATGAAGTCTTTCTTTCAAAAAACACATATACGATATCTTGTAAAATTTAAAAGTCAATTTCAGTAAAAATATCCTTTGAAAATGTACCCTTTGCACAATTTTCATAGAAATCAAAATGGTTCAGTATATAAAATGACAGGATTCATAAACAGTCTTTCAGATGAAAACATGTATCATAAACTGCCCTCGGGCGTATCATCACTCACCATCAGTCACTCAACATGCCTCACAATCACTCAGTATCAGCCCCTCGGGCTACCTCACAGTCAATCATGCCTCCCAAATCACTCCTCACTCGGCACTCGCACTCAGTAGGTACCTGCGCTCATTGGGGTGTACAGATTTTGGAGGGGCTCCTACATCCCAAGCGCTAATATCAAGACATCTTGTGGCATAATCACTCAGGCTCTCGGCCTCTCACATATCATAAGCAGTGTAACATGTCGTGGCGTGCAGCCCGATCCCATAATATCCTCACAACATAGGCCCTCGGCCACACTCAGTCAGAAATCTCTCAAAAAGCCACTCAGGCTATCAATAAAACGGGGTACTCGACCTAAAATGTCATTTTATATCACAAAATAGCATAAGTAAGACTGAGTTTCCAAATCAGTTAAACATGATGTGATTGAGTATAAATCCTAAGTCAACATAGTGAGGAATAACAGTAAACAGCCCTCGAGGGGTACAAATAGGTCGGCACAAGGCCCCAAACATGGCATACAGCCCAAAGTACAATAATAGTCTTGAAACATAAAATATCATATGATTTAGAATCAATTACGCAACTTAATAGTTTCCACGGGACGGATCAAGTCACAATCCCTCAACAGTGTGCGCCACACACTCGTCATCTAGGATGTGCGCCACTCCAAAAATAGTGATAGAATACGAATTTCGGGGTTTCATACCCTCAGGACAAGATTTACGGTCATTACTTACCTCCAACTGACCCAAATACTAATACGCGATGCTCTTGTCTCTCGAATCGGCCCCCTATTGCTCTGAATCTTACCAAAATCAGATTAATATCATCAATATATGCTAGGGAAATGAAACCCATTCGGAAATATCAAAATTAACCAAAAATCCCGAAATTGGCCAAACCCGACCCTCGGGTCCACGTATCGAAATTTGAAAAAAAATAACATCACAATAATCCTTATCCTTCCACGAGTCTATACATACCAAGAACATCAAAATTGGACCTCAAATGGCACCTCAAATCCCCACTCAAAGGTATCCAAAAGTAAAGCCCTAATTCCCCAATTTTAGGGTTTAAATCCCACTGATTGCAGGTCTAATTAGTTAGAAATCAACAAAGAATCGAGTATTGAGTTAAAAAATCTTACCTCCTAGTGTTTCCCTTCTATTCCCTCTTCAATCCCTCTCAAAAAGCTTCAAAGTCGTTCAACAATGGTGAGAAATGGGCTAAAAATTGCGAAATGGGTTTTTATACCTTCTGCCCAGATTGCTTCTATGAGAATGCATAAAACAAAAGCCCTCAGATCCCATTAACCCTTCGCAAACGCGGCATCACCCACGCGAACGTGAAGAAGAAAACCTCTGCAACCAAAAACCAGAAAGTCTGCCAACTCCAAAATCCAAAAATTGATCCGTTAACCACCCGAAACACACTCGAGGCCCTCGGGACCTCAACCAAACATGCCAACACATCCCATAACCTCATTAAAACTTAGTAGAGCCTTAGAAACACTCAAAACAATGCCAAAACACCAAATTCACCTCGAATTCAAGCCTAAGAACTTAGAAACTAAATATTTTGCCAATGATGCTGAAACCACCCAAAACACGTCTGATTGACCTCAAAATTTGCACACACCTCCAAAATTACACTACGAACCCATTCCAACTTTCGTAATTCCATTCCGACCCCGATAGCCTATTTTCATTGCTGACCAGAGATCGCCAAAAACTCAATTTCGCCATTTCAAGCCTAATTCTACTTCGGACATCAAAACCACACTCCGAACACACTCCTAAGTCCCAAATCACATAACGAAGCTATCCAAGCCATAAAATTCATATTTCGAGGTCGTTTACCTAATAGTCAACTTCCAATTGACTTTTCTAACTATAAGGCCAACTTAAGAGACTAAGTGTCTCATTTCACACCACGACCACTCTGAACCCAAACCAACCGACCCTACACAACATAAATAGGACAAGCAACACATGATAAAGCAGAAACTAGGAAAACGGGGTTAATTCTCGCGGAACGACCGTCCGGGTCGTTACAAGTGAGCTATACAAAAATTGTTTCTTCCTCATGCAATCTTGGTAAAGTAAAAGAAGCTATAGAACTAGCGATGAGATTGACTCCTACTTCTCCTATTTATAATTCTCTAATAAATGGGTATTATAAGATATATAGTACTAAGGAGGCAGTTGATTTGTTGGATGAGATGGCTGACATGGGGGTTGATCCTAATGTCATCACGTACACCACAATTTTAAATGGGCTTGTTGACCAAGGAGACATTGGTCTTTCTTTCTCCATGTTGAGCAAGATTTTTGTTAGTCGTTGTTCTCCAAATATTCACTCACTTACCTTTTTGATTAAGGGAATTTCATTGAGGGGCGGATGGCATGAAGATCTTTACGTGTGGGATGGTATGATCAAAGAGGGATTGTCAAGAGAATCGGTTCAGGTATGTTAAGGCTAATCCTTCTTTCTTTTGGCATGATCCAAGTAACGATACGTAAAAGAAATGCTATTCCATAAGTGGTTCTACTCTTAGCAGTTAAGGATGACTATGTTATTCATTCCGGTAAAGTAATATTCAAGCATGTCTAAGTATGTCCCTAGTCCCTATTGAGTCATATGTTAGAGATGTTGATGTTTACGATATAGTGATAAATGTACATGCATTTTCATGCATTCACCACCGTGCTACCGCCGTCGAGCAGTTACCACTGGTTGGATAGTGATGTATCATTATTTACCATCAGTTGGGCAGTCATGCATATTCATTAACCACCAAGATACGACCGGTCGGGAAGTCATGCATTTACCACCGAGTATGGCCGGTTCGGTAGTTATACATTTACCATCGAGCTACGGCCGGTCGGGCAATCATGTATTTACCATCGAGCTACGTCCTGTCAGGCAGTTACCACTGATCAGTTGGCTAGTCATGCATCATAAGATATGGATAATAGATTCAAATAGAAGTATTCTATATATATATATATATATATAAGTATAATAAGTATGCATATACGGTGGCACTTCAGAGATTCAGGTTGATTCTTATATGTCTTTAAAGTAATATGGACTTATTGATATATTTCAATTCTGCCCTGCCTACTCAGTACATTATTCGTACTGACATCTTTTTGTCGGTGACCTTTGCGTTCAAGCTTGCAGGTATAGATAAACAGTTTGATGAGCCCTCATAATAGACGAGATTGTCAGCGAAGGGTCGGTAAGACTCCACCTCATTCGGAGTGCAACCGAGTCTACGAGTCATCGTGTTAGATCTTTGATAAAGATTTATGGGTAGGTCGGTACCCTGTCCCATTTGATGTCAAATAATCTTAGGGGCTTTCTAGACAGAGGTTCATTTTGTACAGTATGTCAGAGGCCTTGACGGCCCATATGTATTCATGTTTTAAGAAAAATGGTCCAGTGATATAGTATTTTCCCACTTACAGTTGTACATTATGAGTTGTGTCCATGTGAGCCCATGATAGTTACGAAAGGAAACCAGATGAGTTATACAGCACGGGCACCGAGTGCAAGCCACGCCTCCCCAGGTTTGGGGCGTGACAAAGTGGTATCAGAGTGGGTCGTGTTCTAGAAAGTCTACAAAGTCGTGCCTAGTAGAGCCTCACTAATGAGTGTGTTGCGCGGCACATTTATAATTGAGAGGCTATAGGGTATTTAGGAAATGTTTCCCTTCTTTTGTTTCCAGATTGTGCTATAGAGCTTAGTCGTAAGAAGTCAGTATGAGACCTTCGCCAGATTTTGCAGGAACTAGAGGTGCAGGTATCACAATAGAAATTTAAGGCGTAATTTCCACCTATGTTGAAGGGAGGTTATGAAAGAAACAGAAGATACGATGCAAGATTGAAAGGTAAGTAATCAACTACAAGAATATACGATATACTCAACTACAAAAGGTTGTTAACAGTCGAGAGTTCGGATATAGTTTTGGTTTTAGTTTAGTTAACAAAGGAGACCCTAGTGAAAATTTTAAAAATCTCTAAGAGTTAACATTTGAGGACGAATGTTCTAAAGGGGGAAAGTATGTTACACCCCGTAAGTTTAACAACCTTGATATTGTTATATATATATATTTGATATGGTATTTTGAGTGGAACTTTTTTGTAAAGGAAAATAATGGTTTTAAAAAATGATTTTATATAAATATAAATATTATTACTTTCGAATATGTTTTAAATTATACACATAATATGAGAAAATTTATAAGATTTTCTTTATTATAAAGATATCAATTTTTTATTCAAAAGGGAAGAAGGTTATCTTTTTTTTTACCATTTTAAGAATTAAGCATACGAAATTTGTACTCTTTATATGAGATTAGGAAAATTAGAAGTTGAGAAAAAAAAAAAAAAAAAAAAAA
>ML297747.1:36154-83884 GCA_005239495.1 Nicotiana undulata
TTGAAAAAAAAAAAAAAAAAAAAAATATATATATATATATATTCTTTTTTTTTTACATGGATGTTTTAATGAAATAATAGTGTGTGAATTTATTTTATAGGGTACCACATGACCGTAATAGTACAGTGTATAAAGTGTATTAAAAATAATTAGTATATTAAGTAATTTAAGACAATTATTAATTATGCGGATAATTAGTTAATTACCGGATAACGGGACACTACCTAATTAACTAATAAGTTGGACAAAGATTAAATTTCCTCCACCCCACGTGGCAGCACCCCTTTAATCCTATGAATGACTCTTTAAGTCATTAGTCTAGGTGGCAAGACTAGGACAGGTCTTATAACCTAAGTAATTACATAAAACTTCCTTTTGATTGTACTATGTACTTGAAAGAAGGATGTTCGTTGCTGTTAAAAGTCCACAAAAAGTTTGTTCCTTTAATCCTCACTGTTGATAAACTTAATGGTCAAAATGGTAAAATCTCAGTTGAGGTCAAGGAATCTGATGTGTTGAAGAGATTGAAATATGAAGAAAATATTTCCGCTACTTTAGAGTATTTCAAATGGGTTTCCAATTCAACATCTTTCAAGCACACCCTTTTAATATATAAAATAATGATGGAAAAACTCGGGCAGCAGAAGGAGATGGACAGTGTTAAGTACCTTTTACAGCAGATGAAATTGGAGGGTATTAGTTGTTCTGAGGATATATTTATCAATGTGATCGATTCCTATAGGAGAGCAAAGGCGCCAGATCAAGCGTTAAAGACTTTCTATAGGACACATGAATTTGGGTGTAAGCCTACGGTCAGTATATATAACCATCTCTTGGGTACATTGCTCAGCGAGAATAGGTTTCACATGATTAATCCTATTTACAGTAACATGAAGAAGGATGGGGTTGTGGAAATGTCAAACAGGGGGTGCTCTCCTGATGAAGTGAGCTATAAAACAATTGTTTCTTCCTTGTGCAAGCTTGGTAAAGTAAAAGAAGCTACAGAACTAGCGATGAGATTTACTCCTACTGCTCCTATTTGTAATGCTCTAATAAATGGGTTTTGTAAGATATATAGTACTAAAGAGGCAGTTGATTTGTTGGATGAGATGGCTGACAAGGAGGTTGATCCTGAGTCCGGAACCAAAATATGGTTATTTTGGACATGTAAAATAATAATAGGTAGGAAAAAAAAAGAGTATAAAGTATGTATAACGCCCAAAAACTGGGCGCTATACCTTAACTGTAAGCGCCCTTATTAACGGTGCTATACACTAAATACACTAAAAGACTAAGCGGCCCACTGGTTGAAGGTTAGATGTGAAGATTGTTTTGTCTTTGAGGTACAAGGTTCAAACCCCTACACCAACATTTTTATATTTTCCTATTTCTTTTCCATTTTTTGTTTCTTTTCATTATTTGGTTTAAGTGTTTAGATATAAATACTTTACTAGAAAAGCCATTTATTATTTCTTTAAAAAATAACCAATACTTTTAATAGTTATTATTTTGTGTTATACGTAAAATAAAATTATTTCTTTTCCTTTTATTTTCAAATTAGAATTATAAGTTTTATTTTATAGTTAAAATTTTCATAAGAGAATTATATATATATATATATATATATATATATATATATTGATNAACCTTCAACCAGTGGGCCGCCCAGTCTATTAGTGCATTTAGTGTATAGCGCTGTAAATAAGGGCGCTATACATGTGTACTTTTTTTTTTTTGTATAGCGCCCAAAAACTGGGCGCTATACCTTAACGGCAAAAATTACCGTTAAGGTATAGCGCCCAGTTTTTGGGCGTTATACATACTTTTGTACTCTCTTTTTTTCCCCACCTATTATTGTTTTATATGTCCAAAATAACCACATTTCGTTCCGGACTCGATTGATCCTAATGTCATCACGTACACCACGATTTTAAATACATTTGTTGACCAAGTAAATATTGGTCTTTCTTTTGCCATGTTGAGCAAGTTGTTTGTTAGTGGTTGTTCTCCAAATATTCACTCATTTACCTGTTTGATTAAGGGGATTTCATTGAGGGGCGGATGGCATAAAGCTCTTTACGTGTGAGATGGTATGATAAAATTGGGATTGTCAAGAGAACCGGCTCAGGTATGTTAAGGCTAATTCTTTTTTCTTTTGGCATGATCCATGTAACGACACGTAAACGTAATTTTATTCCACAAGTGGTTCTACTCTTAGCAATTAAGGATGCTTATGTTATTCATTCCGGTAAAGTGATATTCAAGCATGTCTAAGTATGTCCCTAGTCCCTATTGAGTTATATGATAGATATGTTAATGTTTATATATAGTGATACATGTACATGCATTTTCATGCATTTACCACTGTGCGACCGTCGGTCGGGCAGTTACCACCGGGTTGACAGTTATGTATCATTATTTACCACCGGTTGGGCAGTCATGCATATTAATTAACCACTGAGCTACGACCGGTCGGGCAGTTATACATTTACCATCGAGCACGGTCGGTTGGGCAGTTATACATTTACCACCGAGTTACGGTCCGTCGGGCAGTCATGCATTTACCACTGAGCTATAGTCGGTCGTGCAGTTACCACTGATCAGTTGGGCAGTCATGCATCATACGATATGGATAATAAATTCAAATAGAAGTATTATATATATAAGTATAATAAATATGCATATACGATCGCACTTCCGAGATTCAGGTTGATTCTTATATGTCTTTAAAGTAATATGGACTTATTGAGATGTTTCAGTTCTGCCTTACATACTCAATACATTATTCGTACTGATGTCCTTTTGTTGGGGACGCTGTATTCATGCTTGCGGTTATAGATAAACAGTTTGACGAGCCCTCATAGTAGATGTCACGACCCGAACTTTCCAGCGTCGGGACCGTGATGACGCCTAACGTTTAACCCACTAGGCAAGTCAACGTGAATGTTCAATTTAATTTATTCCTTTATTATTAGTCGTAAACAGGTGAATTACACATCAGCATGAATCAAATATAAGATGAAGCAAGATATATAATTCCATCTAATGCCTTTACGAAATTTCAAAAAACTAAACCAAATCCCAGAATATTGGAGTCACAAATCACGGACTGTCTATGAATACTAGATATTAAAGTTTGAAATAATAAGTACATCTGTTTCTGAATTATCTAGAATAGAATATAAAAGAAATAGAAAGGGATGCCAAGGCCTGCGGACGCCAACAGAACTACCTCGGTGTCTCCGCGTGGACTGAAGGCAGCCTCCTCAATCAATGTCAGTAGGGTCCTGTACCGGGATATGCACAACAAAGATGTGCAGAGTGTAGCATCAGTACAACCGACCCCATGTATTGAGTAAGTGTCGAGCCTAACCTCGGCGAAGTAGTGACGAGGCTAGGACACAGACAACCAAAACAACCAGTACAATTAATAATATTCGGAGGAATAATAATAACATGAAGTAAACAACTAAGTACCAAGGAAAGAGGGGAAACATGTTGGGGGAGAGAAGTATCAAATAAAGGAAATGATGAAGTAAGACAACAATTCAATATCAACTTAAACGGCAGGAAGTGACATCACAGAGAAAACAGTGCGCGGCATCACCCTTCGTGCTTTTACTCTCATCCTCACCAAATAATAAATACAAGTGCGCGGCATCACCCTTCGTGCTTTTACTCTCATCCTCACAATAATCAATAGAAACGGCATGGCATCACCCTTCGTGCTTTTAATATCATAACATGGCACGGCATCACCCTTCATGCTTTTACACTCTCATCCTCACAATAATCAATACACGGCATCACCCTTCGTGCTTTACACTCTTCCTCACAATAATCAATACACGGCATCACCCTTCGTGCTTTACACTCTTCCTCACCCAAACAATATCAATAACTACAGTCCGGCAAGGAAAAATCAACAATACGAACTATAATAATAAATCATAACATTCCGGCAAGGGAACAACAATAAAAATATGACTATCCCGGCAAGGGACACATCTATAACCAATCTCATCCAAGTACATATCTTCACATAAAGTTTCTCAACTGAACCCAATACTCAACAATGTTCATTACCAAGAATTTCCACCAAAATGAATAAAAAGTGAAACTCAAGCTATAACACAATAAATATAAATGAAAACCACATAATTCATAATATCCGACTCACGGGAATTCTTCACACCAACGTATAGGTACTCGTCACCTCACCTATACGTTGAACATGGTATTCACACATAGCAAGTAAGACACAACATCTATCACCTCAAGCTAAGGTTAGGCCAAACACTTACCTCGACTTCCACGACCAAAATCAAGCCTCAATCACCGCTTTCCCTTTTGAATTTGACTCCAAATCAATTGTATCTAGACATAATTGACTTAATATCATCAATAAACGCTAAACAATTCAATGTCAATGCTTAATTATAGGTTTTCTAGCATTCTTCCCAAAAAGTCAAAAACTGACCCCGGGCCCGCTTAAGTCAAAACACGAGGTTCGGACCAAAACACGATCACCCATTCACCCACGAGCCCAAATATGTAGTTAGTTTCGGAATCCGACCCCAAATTGAGGTCTAAATTCCAATTATTCAAAAAGCCCTAACTCTACCCAAATCCCTAATTTTCTACCATTAAAACCCTAGAATTCTTGATGATAATTGATTAAAAACATTAGAAAGTTGGAAGAAATTAGTTGGTGGACACTTACCTATGATTTGGGAAGAAAATCTCTTGAGAAAATCGCCCTAGGTCTTCTATTTTTATGAAAAGTTGAAGAAGAAACGACTGAAATTTGTTTTTAAAAAAACTTCACTGCCTAACTCTCGCACCTGCGGTACTTGGATCGCGCCTGGGCTCTCACATGTGTGGGATATCGATCGCACCTGCGGAAATGGACAGGCCCACAGGGGGCCGCACCTGCTGAATGTTATCCGCTCCTGCGGAACCGCTTCTACGGAAGAAGGGTCCGCATCTGCGAGGGGACCGCACCTGCGAACCATAAAGCGTGCCTGTCGTCTCGCACCTGCGGCCCTAGGCTCGCAGGTGCGGGCACACCAGAACTGGTGCACCAGCAATGATTTTCCAAGTTCAAGCACCCCGAAACCTACCCGAAACTCACCCGAGCCCTCGGGGCTCCAAACCAAACATGCACACCACCTCAAAAACATCCTACGGACTTACTCCTGCGATCAAATCTCCAAAATAACATCTTGAACAACGAATTTAGCCTTAAAATCAAAGAAAAATTCCAAAACTTCCAAAAGATCAAATTTTACAACTACGGGTCCGAATCATGTCAAACGACTTCCGTTTCTTACCAAATTTCAGACATATCATAATTATCATATTTAACCTGTACCGGCTCCGGAACCAAAATATGGGCCTGATACCATAGATTTCAAACATAATCAAATTTCTAGAATCCTTTATATTTTTCAGAAAAACAATTTTTTTTAAAAATTCATTTCTCGGGCTTGGGACCTCTGAATTCGATTCCAGGCATACGCCCAAGTCCCATATTTTCCTACGGACCATCTATGACCGTTCAAATCATGGGTCCGAGTCCGTTTACCCAAAATGTTGACCGAAGTCAACTTAAATCAAAATTTTAAGGCAAAAACTAGCATTTTCTCAATTTTTCACATGAAGGCTTCCAGGCTATACGCCCGGGCTGCACACGCAATTCGAGGTGAGATAAAAGGAGGTTTTTCAAGGCCTCGGAACACCGTTTTGACATAAAAATAAGGGATGACCTTTTGGGTCATCACAATCTCCACCTCTAAAACAAGCGTTCGTCCTCAAACAAACATAGAAAAATACCTAAATCGGGGAATAGATGGGGATATCATCTCCGCATATCGGACTCGGACTCCCAGGTAGCTGCCTCGACAGGCTAACCTCTCCACTGAACACGAACCGAAGGATGACTCTTCGATCTCAACTGACGAATCTGCCGGTCTAATATGGCTATCGGCTCCTCCTCATAGGTCAAATCCTTGTCCAACTGGACACTGCTGAAGTCTAACACATGGGATGGATCGCCGTGATACTTTCGAAGCATAGATACACGAAACACTGGATGCACGACAGATAAAATTGGTGGCAAAGAAAGAATGTAGGCCACCTCTCCCACTCTATCAAGGATCTCAAACGAACCAATGTACCTAGGGATTAGCTTGCCCTTCTTTCCGAACCTCATCACGCCCTTCATGGGCGACACCCGAAGCAATACCCGCTCTCCGACCATGAATACCAAATCACGAACTCTGCGATCGGCATAACTCTTCTGCCTGGACTGAGCTGTACGAAGTCTATCCTAAATGATCTTCACCTTATCCAAGGCATCCTGCACTAACTCCGTACCCAACAACCGAATCTCTCCCGGCTCAAACCACCCAACCAGCGACCGACACCGCCTACCATACAACTCATCATAATAAGCCACCCGAATGCTCGATTGGTAAATGTTGTTGTAGGCAAACTCAGCTAAAGGCAAGAACTGGTCCCAAGAACCTCCAAAATCGATGACACATGCTCGCAACATATCCTCTAAAATCTGAATAGTACGCTCGGACTGTCCGTCCTTCTGAGGATGAAACGCTGTGCTCAACTCATGTGCCTAACTCACGCTGAAATACTCTCCAGAAATATGAGGTAAATTGTGTACCTCGGTCAGAAATAATGGACACGGGCACCCTGTGGAGGCGAACAATCTTCTTGATGTAGAACCTTGCTAACCTCTCTGAAAAATAGGAAACTGCCACAGGGATGAAATGCGTTGACTTGGTCAGCCTATCCACATTGACTCATACTGCATCGAACTTCCTCTGATTCAGTGGGAGTCTAATTACGAAATCCATGGTGACACGCTCCCACTTCCACTCAGGAATCTCAATCCGCTACATCAACCCACCGGGTCTCTGGTGTTTGTACTTAAACTGCTGGCAGTTCAAGCACCGAGCTACATATGCCACAATATATTTCTTCATCCTTCGCCACCAATAATGCTGCCGCAAATCCTGATACATCTTTGCGGCGCCAGGATGAATGGAGTACCGGGAACTATGGGCCTTCTGCAATATCAACTCACGAAGCCCATCAACATTGGGCACACAAATATGGCCCTGCATTCGCAAGATTCCATCATCGCCAACTGAAACCTGCCTGGCACCACCGTGCCGCACCATGTCCCTAAGGGAACGCAAATGAAGGTCATCATACTGTCGATCTCAAATACGATCGAATAATGAAGAATGAGCCGGTGTATAAGACAGAACACTGACGGTCTCAGAAACATCCAAACTCATGAACCGATTCCAAATCCAGCGGTCGCTCCTCAACCGGAATATAAGCAAGACTACCCATATTGGCTGACTTCCTACTCAAAGCATAGGACACTGCATTGGACTTCCCCGGACTATATAGGATGGTGATGCCATAATCTTTCAATAGCTCCAACCATATTCTCTGCCTCAAATTCAACTCTTTCTGCTTGAACAAATATTGCAAACTCTTGTGATCCGCGAACACCTCACAAGGCACGCCATATAAATAATGCCTCCAAATTTTCAGCGTGTGAATAATAACTGCTAACTCCAAATCATGCACTGGTAATTCTTCTCGTGGACCTTCAACTG
This sequence comes from Nicotiana undulata, assembly GCA_005239495.1. Taxonomy (NCBI): domain Eukaryota; kingdom Viridiplantae; phylum Streptophyta; class Magnoliopsida; order Solanales; family Solanaceae; genus Nicotiana; species Nicotiana undulata. Next base: position 43,807 of record ML297747.1, read on the forward strand.
ACGTGAAGCATATGCTATAACCTTGCCATCCTGCATCAACATTGCACCAAGTCCAATCCGAGAAGCATCACAATATACAGTATATGGCCCTGAACCTGAGGGTAAAACCAACATCGGTGTCGTGGTCAAAGCTGTCTTGAGCTTCTGAAATCTCGCCTCACACTCATCTGACCACCTGAACTGGGCACCCTTCTGAGTCAACCTGGTCATCGGGGCTGTAATAGATGAAAAGCCCTCCACAAAACCGACGATAGTAACCTGCTAAGCCCAAGAAACTCTGAATCTCTGTAACTGATGTGGGTCTAGGCCAATCCTTGACTGTTGAAATCTTCTTGGGATCTACCTGAATACTCTCTGTTGACACAACATGACCTAAGAATGCAACCGAGCTCAACCAGAACTCACACTTGGAAAACTTAGCATACAACTGACTGTCCTTCAGAGTCTGGAGAATGACTCGAAGGTGTTGCTCGTGCTCCTCCCAACTGCGGGAGTAAATCAAAATATCATCAATGAAGACAATCACGAACAAATCCAAATAAGGCCTGAACACCCGGTTCATCAAATCCATAAAAGCAGCTGGGGCATTTGTCAACCCGAATGACATCACTAAGAACTCATAATGCACGTACCGAGTGCGAAAGGCTATCTTAGGGACATCAGATGCCCTAATCCTCAACTGATGGTAGCCAGATCTCAAATCAATCTTTGAAAATACCTTGGCACCCTGAAGCTGATCAAACAAATCATCAATCCTCGGCAATGGATACTTATTCTTGATAGTAACCTTGTTCAATTGCCGTTAACCAATGCACATCCTCATCGACCCATCTTTCTACTTAACAAACAACACCGGCGCACCCCATGGAGAAACACTAGGCCAAATAAAGCCTTTATCCAGCAAATCCTGCGACTGTTCCTTCAACTCTTTCAACTCAGGCGGGGCCATACGATATGGCGGAATAGAAATGGGCTGAGTGCTCGGAGCCAACTCAATGAAAAAGTCATTATCCCTATCGGGTGGCATACCCGGCAAGTCTGCAGGAAATACCTCTGGAAACTCACTGATGGGCACAGACTCCATAGAAGGGACCTCGGCACTAGAATCACGAAACTAAGTCAAATAGGCTAAACACCCCTTCTCGACCATGAACCGAGCCTTCATATATGAGATAACCCTGCTAGAAGAATGACCAGGAGACCCCCACCACTCCAATCGAGGTACTCCCGGCAAGGCCAATGTCACAGTCTTGGCATGACAGTCTAGAATAGAATGATAGGGCGACAACCAATCCATCTTCAAACTAACATCGAAATCAACCATATCAAGGAGTAGAAGATCTATACTGGTCTCAAAACCACCAATAACCACTACACACGAACGGTAGACACGATCTACCACAACAGAATCACTCACCGGTGACACATATACAAGAGTACTCAAAGAATTACGAGGCATAATCAAACAAGGAGCAAAATATGATGACACATAGGAGAATGTGGATCCCGGATCAAACAAATCGAAGCATCCCTGCTGCAAACTGAAACCATACCTGTAATGACTACATCGGAGGGCTCAGCCTCAGGTCTAGCAGGAACAGCATAAAATCAGGGATGGGCCCCACCAATCTGAACATCCCTGGGATGGCCTACTGCTGGCTGACCTCTACCTCTGATAGCCCGAGCTCCACATCTGACTGTCTTACCTCCACCTCTAGCAGCTTTGCCTCCACCCCTAACTAGCTGAGGGGGTGGTGGAGCAGCTGGTGCGGGAATCATAGCATAGGAACCTTGGTGCTGAGAACCACTCGAGGCTCGGGGGAAAAACCTAGCAATGTGCCCCGGGCCACCACATGTATAACAAGATCTCGGTTGTTGAGACTACTGGCCCTGAAACGGTCCCTGTCGATCGGAGTAACCACTCTGAAAACTCTGGAGCGGCGGTGCACTGATAGGAGCTGGTGGTGCACTGCGGGATACCTGAAGTGCTGACTGAAACGGCCTAGGAGGATGGCCTCTACCAAAAATATCTCTGCCCCCGGACGAGGCACCACTGAAACGGCCAAAATGACGAGGCCTCTTGTCAAACCCTTGACCACTACCTTGTGATAACACCATCTCGATCTGTCTGGCCACATTGGCCGCCTCCTGAAAGGAAATATCACTCCCTGTCTCTCTGGCCATCGGCAGTCTAATCGCCTGAGTTAGACCCTCAATAAACCTCCTCACCCTCTATCGGTCGGTGGGGAGTATCATGATAGCATGTCATGCCAAAGTGATGAACCCGGTCTCATACTGTGTAACTGTCATAGAATCCTGCTGGGGACGCTCAAACTGCCTCCGAAAATCCTCTCTCTGGGTAACAGGAAGAATTTTCTCCAGGAACAAGTCGGAGAACTGAGCCCAAGACAAAGGTGGTGATCCAGCTGGTCTGGTCAAGCAATAATCCCTCCACCAAGTCTTGGCGGAACCAGAAAGGCGAAAAGTAGCAAAATCGACACCATTAGTCTCCACAATCCCCATGTTCCGAAGAACCTCATAGCAACTGTCTAAGTAATCCTGGGGATCCTCTGAAGGTACACCACTAAAAGTAGTAGGAAACAGCTTGGTGAACCGGTCTAATCTCCATAAAGCATCAGTAGTCATAGCTGCTCCCTCCCCTGCCTAAGCCACAATACCTGGCTGGACTACTCTAATTGTCTAAGGTGCTGGAGTCTGGAACTGAGAAGCTAACTGCTCTGGTCTGCGGGTGGCGGGAGTTTGGGCCCATCCCCCAGCTTGAGAGACGGCTGGTGCTGCAGGAAGTAGGCCTTCCTGAGCAACACTCTCCATAAGGCCCACTAAACGGACCAGAGCATCCTGGAGTACTGGGTGGAAATGAACCCCTCGGGAACCTAAGCTGGTCCCACTGGAACTGTCTGAGCAGGAACCTCATCGGCAAACTCTACCTGAGGCTCCGCCACTGGGGCTGCTGCTCTGGGATGAGCTCTGCCCCTGCCTCAGCCTCTAGCACGGCCTCGGCCTCGTCTTCGGCCCCTCGTAGGAGCTACAACTGGAGCCTCGAGCTGCTGATCAGTAGATGAAGAAGCACGTGTTCTCGCCATCTGCGAGAGAATAGAATAGAAATTCAATTAGCAATTAGAAGTCAAATCGCGCGACAGAGAAGAATAGATGTGAAGATATTCCTAAACTCTGCAGCCTATGGGGATAAGTACAGACGTCTCTGTACCGATCCCTCAGACTTTACCAAGCTTGTCCGTGAATTGTGAGACCTAAGCAACCTAGTGCTCTGATACCAACTTGTCACGACCTGAATTTCCCACCGTCAGGACCGTGATGCCGCATAGCATTGAACCCGCTAGGCAAGCCAACGTGAATGTTCAATTTACTTTATTCCTTTATTATTAGTCGTAAACAGGTGAATTACACATTAGCATGAATGAAATATAAGATGAAGCAAGATATATAATTCCATCCAATGCCTTTACGAAATTTCACAAAACTAAACCAAATCCCAGAATATTGGAGTCACAACTCAGTGACTGTCTATGAATACTACATATAAAGGTTTGAAATAATAAGTACATATGTTTCTGAATTAGCTAGAAAATAATACAAAAGAAATAGAAAGGGACTCCAAGGCCCGCGGACGCCAACAGGACTACCACAGTGTCTTCGCGTGGACTGAAGGCAGCCTCCTCAATCAATGTCAGTAGGCTCCATTACCGGGATCTTCACAACAAAGATGTGCAGAGTGTAGCATCAGTACAACCGACCCCATGTACTGAGTAAGTGTCGAGCCTAACCTCGGCGAAGTAGTGACGAAGCTAGGACACAACAACAAAAACAACATGTGCAATTAATAATATTCTGAGGAATAATAATAACAGGAAGTAAATAACTATGTACCAAGGAAAGGGGGGAACATGCTGGGGGAGAGAAGTATCAAGTAAAGGAAATGATGAAGTAAGACAACAATTCAATATCAACTTAAACGGCAGGAAGTAACAGCACAGAGAAAACAGTGCACGGCATCACCCTTCGTGCTTTTACTCTCATCCTCACCAAATAATAAATGCAAGTGCACGGCATCACCCTTCGTGCTTTTACTCTCATCCTCACAATAATCAATAGAAACGACACGGCATCACCCGTCGTGCTTTTAATATCATAACATGGCACGGTATCACCCTTCGTGCTTTTACACTCTCATCCTCTCAATAATCAATACACTCCATCACCCTTCGTGTTTCACACTCTTTCTCATAATAATCAATACACGGCATCACTCTTCGTACTTTACACTCTTCCTCACCCAAACAATATCAATAATAGCAGTTCGACAAGGAAAAATCAACAATATGAACCATAATAATAAATCATAACATCCCGGCAAGGAAACAACAGTAGAAATATCACTATATCGGCAAGGGACACAGCTATAGCCAATCTCACTCAAGTACATATCTTCACATAAAGTTTCTCAACTGAACCCAATACTCAACAATGTTCATTACCAAGAATTTCCACCAAAATGAATAACCACAAAGTGAAACTCAAGCTATAAAATAGTAAATATAAATGAAACCCACATATTTCATAATATCCGACTCACGGGCATGCTTGACACCAATGTATAGGTACTCATCACCTCACCTATACGTTGAACATGGTATTCACACATAGCAAGTAAGACACAACACCTATTCCTTCAAGCTAAGGTTAGGCCAAACACTTACCTCGACTTCCACGACTAAAATCAAGCCTCAATCACCTCTTTCCCTTTTGAATTTGACTCCAAATCAATTGTATCTAGACATAATTGACTTAATAACATCAATAAACGCTAAACAATCCAATTCCAATACTTAATTATAGGTTTTCTAGCATTCTTTCCAAAAAGTCAAAAACCGACTCCGGGCCCGCTTGGTCAAAACACGATGTTCGTACCAATACCCCGATCACCCATTCACCCACGAGCCCAAATATGTAGTTAGTTTCGGAATTCGACCCCAAATTGAGGTCTAAATTTCAATTATTCAAAAAGCACTAACTCCACCCAGATCCCTAATTTTCTACCATTAAACCCCTAGAATTCTTGATGATAATTGATGAAAAATATTAGAAAGTTTGAAGAGATTAGTTGGTGCACATTTACCTATTGGGAAGAAAATCTCTTGAAACAATCGCCCTAGGTCTTCTATTTTTATGAAAAGTTGAAGAAGAAACGACTGAAGTTTGTGTTTAAAAAACTTCACTGCCCGATTGTCGCACCTACGGTGCTTGGGTCGCACTTGCGCTCTCGCAGGTGCGGGAAATCGATCGCACCTGCGGAAATGGACAGGCCCACAGGGGGCCGCACCTGCGGAACATTATCCGCTTCTGCGGAACCGCTTCTGCGGAAGAAGGGTACGAATCTGCGAGGGGACCGCACATGCGAACCATAAAGCGCGCCTGCGATCTCGCACCTACGGCCCTAGGCTCGCAGGTGCGGGCACACCAGAATTGGTTCACCAGCAGTGATTGTCCAAGTTCAAACACCCCGAAACTCACCCGAGCCCTCGGGGCTCCAAAAAAACATGCACATTACCTCAATAACATCCTACGGACTTACTCGTGCGATCAAATATCCAGAATAACATCTTAAACAACGAATTTAGCCTTAAAATCAAAGAAAAATTCCAAAACTTCCAAAATATCAAATTTTACAACTATGGGTCCGAATCACGTCAAACGACTTCCGTTTCTTACCTAATTTTACAGACATATCATAATTATCATATTGAACTTGTATCGGTCTTTGGAACCAAAATACGGGCCCGATACCATAGATTTCAAACATAATCAAATTTCTTGAATCCTTTATATTTTCAGAAAACCAATTTCTTTCAAAAATTCATTTCTCGGGCTTGGGACCTCGGAATTTGATTCCGGTCATACGCCCAAGTCCCATATTTTCCTATGGATCCTCCAGGACCATTAAATCACGGGTCCGGGTCCGTTTACCCAAAATGCTGACAGAAGTCAACTTAAATCAAAAGTTTAAGGCGAAAACTAGCATTTCCTCAATTTTCACATGAAGGATTCCTGGCTATACGCCGGGGTTGTGCACGCAAATCGAGGTGAGATAAAAGGAGATTTTCAAGGCCTCGGAACACTGTTTTGGCATAAAAATAAGGGATGACCTTTTGGGTCATCACAGTAGACGAGATTGGCATTCAACGAAGGGTCGGTAAGACTCCACCTCATTCGGAGTGCAGCTGAGTCTATGCGTCATCGTGTCAGAGTTTTGTTAAAGATTAATGGGTAGGCCGGTGATCAGCTCCTGCCTATAACACTGAAGAGTAGCAAGTACGGGGGTCAAAGCAGCTTTTACCCGAAAGGTCGGGATCGATTTCCACATGGAGCTATATATGTTGGAGTCGAGTGTCTAAGTGATCTAGTAGCGCGTTATGTTCTCAATTTCACTTCTAATAAAAAAGGGTTTGAAATTATACTATTGTTTTAGCCTAATTGAAATTACGAACTAGCTTACAAAAATCTTTTTGAAGGTTTTCTCAGTTGATAAAAGGTACTAGGGCTGTGACTTCCACCTAGGTGAGCAATTGACGGGTCTAAAATCTAGAATGAGATTGTGAAATGGGTATTTATGACATAACCTCATGTTAATGCACTCACCCCTACCTCTCGGTAATATGGGTAACTTTGCCCAAATTGGATTTCTCAAGCACAATTGGGTGTTTCCATGAACCGCACGAATTGGCTCAAATCGGGTGTGGCTATCTCTAGCATCAACGCTTTTACTAGGGCTATCAAATTCTTGAGCTCATCCCAATAGTTTGTTAGCTTAATTACCTTGACTTGGGTCATCTTTCTCAAGAGTGACCCTAGTCATAAAGGCTTGACATACTGTTTGCAACCACTATATCTGAAATTTATGCACAAACCAAGCTAAATATCAAATACCTATACACATAATTATTCTAAAATTTGAAACCCATTAAGTACCCACACTAGGGTTGGGTCACAACCCTAGCTAATGGGTCTAGCTACTCATGAATGAAGAAGAAACACAAGTAGAAGATGGATTTAAGCTCATAATTGTGATTTCCAAGATACTAGTTGAAGAACTAATGTTAAAACTATGCTAAAATAACTCAAAATGGCTAAAAATTACTATTCAAGTGTTCTCCAAACGGCTGATACCCTAAAAAATGAAGAAAAGATATATTTATACATGTGTGAAAATACTGGACAAAAATGCCCCTACAGAGAATCCGCTCCCAGCGGATTTATGAGTGTTGGGGCGAAGAGACTTCCGGTGCAGCAGATTAATAACCGCTGCAGCGATTTTGCAATTTCCAAGTCTCTGATTCTTCAACTTCGCGCCCAGCGGAATATTGAAATGTTGCAGCGGTGGCTGGAGTGCGGCAGCGGAATAATACCGCTGACCGCGGAATCATAAAATCCTATGTTTGCCAACTCTCTGAAGTTTTCCAACCGCTTCAAGCGGATAATTAAGCGATGCAGCGTTGGATGGACCACTGCAGCGGAAAAGTGGCACGGAAAGCGCTTTGAAAGGCCTTAAAACACAGCTCTCTAAAGTTTGCAGCGTGGCAGCAAAGAGAAATCTGTTGCAGCGATGGGATAAATACTGCAACAGAAATATGAGCGTTGTAGCGGTTTAGCTGGGTCCTGGAATTTTGCAAGTTTTTATTCTTTTTGAGGTCTTTTGGATCAATATTTACAAATCTACTCAGTTCCTGCAATTCAAACCACTTGCATCAAAATGTGGGGTTAGTTAAGCCAATTATTGCCTCAAAAACCTAAGAAAATGGGAGCAAATAGTAGTATAAATCACTAGTTATCAACTCCCCCAAACTTAAGGCTTTGCTTGTCCTCAAAAAAACAGAATAACTCTCATTTCCCTAACAAGAAAAGATATAGTATTTCAGCCATTGAGATGTGATTCATCAAGCTTCAATTGCGACTAATGACTATCCTCAACACAAATGAATTATTGACAAACTTATGCAATGATTTTCCAGCCCACTAGATCTAACGTGACACAAAAGCTTCAAGAGTTGACTAAGGTCGTCATAAAGCTTCTCTCTTTTACCTCAATCACTGTGGATCCCAGACTCTTCCTCCTCTACTCTCCTTAGGCTTACCTCACAATAAAGAACGACTCTCAGAATTGGGTTTATCATGGGGTGCTCTCTTCACTCTAAAAAGAATGACTCAAGTTCGGCCTTTTGTACCATAGGGTTGCCCCTCGTGTAAATCTCCACTAATGTAAGCTCACTCAACTTGAGATCCTATTGGGCTTTGTCGGGTTGTAATGGAGGCTTTTTGGATCGAAATTGGTCATAATGAATTTTGGTAGAACATCTTCCCTTAAGCACTCCAATTTTTCACACTTTTGCATATGACACTCTTGACTCTTTAAGTCACAATATATTTTTTGTTGGGGAATTTAGAGAGACTCATAGTCACTCTTTCTTTACTTTGGGCTCATTTTCTTCCCTTTTTCTTTCTTTTTCATCATTTCTACCTCTTTTTCAAACTTTTGCTCTTTCTTTCACTCGTTTTCTTTTCCCTTTTTAGTTCACTATGCTTTTCAACCTTTTCTTTGGCCCATTCACTATGCATTTCCTCGTATCTCCCCCAAACTTATGATTTTTGCCTATTCTTCATCAAAAGTGCTCAAGAAAAGAATGTGTGCCAAGAGAGGGGATTTAGAGAACGGATGAAGGCTAAAACATGGTTTTTGAACAAGTAGGCTCAGGCTCAAAGGGGTTGACTAGGGATCTTGTCAAGGTAGGCTAAAGAGGTCTTTCAAATTTCACAGGGAATCAAGGAAGGCCTATGATCATCTCACAAGTCGAGCTCACTTAATATTTCGCCTAGAAAAACACTTGGGGCAAGTTCTAAACTAATAGGCATGGCACTCGGGTTATGCAATTTAGAACCTCACCTCACATGACTTAGGATTGCTAAAGAGTATCGAGTCGAGGGCCCACCACAATCTTGGTTCAAATTTGAAGCTCAAATATGGCTATGAACACCATTTGACAACATCTTCAGTCAACTCAAGACTCGAAAGTCACAACTAGAACTAGTCTCATTTGTAATCTGTCTTTAACCATAATGTAATGACCCGACCGGTCGTTTTGAGCTCTAGCACGTCGTTCAGCTGTTTGAGGTCATGAGCAACTTTGTTTCAGGTATTATGACTTGTAGGTGTTGTCAGAACTGAAATCCAGGAAATTTGGAGTCAATCTAGGAGGAAGATTCTCATTTCGGAAGCCCTTAAGCTGGAAGAATCAACTAAGATTTGAATTCTAAGTAAACGACCTCTGAATCAGAATTTGAAGGTTCCTACAAGTTCGTATGATGATTTCGGACTTGGGAATATGTCCGAATCAATTTTTGGATAACCCGGGAGAGTTTCGGCGCATATTATGGAAAATAGCATTTTAGAAGAATTTCATAAATTTGGGTTGGAAGGCATTTCAGTGTTATTGATGTTCGTTTGGGATTTCGAGTCTGGGAATAGCTTCGTATGGTGATTCTGGAGTTGGGAGCGCGATCGAAAGTGAATTCGGATGTCCGTAGGTTATTTTGAAGTCATTTAGCTAAAGATAGAAATTTGAAGGTTTTTTAGAAATCCGACCGGAAGTGGAAATTTTGATATGGGTTCGGAATGAAATTTCGAAAGTGGGAGCAGGTCCGTAATGCCGAATATGACTTGTGTGCAAAATTTGGGGTCAATCAGAGATGATTTTACGGGTTTCAGCATCGAATGTAGAAGTTGAAGATTTCTAAGTTCATAAAGATTGAATTGGGGAGCGATTCATTGTTTTGATGTTATTTAATGCGATTTGAGGCCTCGAGCAAGTCCGAATTATGTTTTGGAACAGGTTGGTAAAATTGGAAAGGGTCCCGGGGGACTCGGGTGGATTCCGGGTGGTTAACGGATCAAATTATGAGTTTGAAGAAGGGCTGAAGTTGCTGTCATCTGGTGTGACCGCACCTGCGAGGCTTTGGCTGCAGGTGCGGAGCCGCAGGTGCAAGTTTTGGCTGGAGCTGAGGAAGCCGCAGGTGCGGGAGTTTGGGCGCACCTGCGGAAGCGCAGGTGCGAGATGGGGACCGCATGTGCGGAAATGAGCCTGGGCAGACTGTTTAAAAACTTGATTTTTTGCCATTTCTTCATCCTTTCACTTGGTGTGGGTGATTTTTGGAACGCTCCAAGAGGGAAATTTCATCATCTGTGTCAAGGTAAGTTGTTTCTACTCATTCCAAGTTAAATACAAGGTTTATGCATGGATTTAAACATGAAAAATTATGGAAAATTGGGAATTTTGAAGAAAACCTAAAAATTTGGTAATTTGGAATCTAGCCATGAATTTGAGCATGAAAATTTGAGTAAATTGTATATTTGAGCTAGTAAGACTATGGGTAGAGTTTATCTTCGAGAAAGTTTGGAATCGGGGCACGTGGGCCCGAGGGCATTTTGGTCAATACTTTGAGTAGAGATGAGAATTTATATAATGTGAATTGTTACAAGTATTAGAGTATATTTTCATTGGTTTGTGTGTTATTTGGCTAGTTTTGGGGCGTTATGCATCAACTGGAGTCGTCGGAAGGTCTTGGAAGCCGATTATGGAATTTCGGAGCGAGGTAAGTCTCCTTTCTAACTTTGTGAGGGGGAATTGTCCCCATAGGTGAACCAATTAATTACGTGCTACTATTTGTGGGAGCTACGTACGCACGAGGTAACGAGAGTCCGTGCGTAGCTACTATTATGCTTATGTTCGGGTAGTGTAGGACCGACTGACATGCTTTACTTGTTGTATTTGTAACCTTGTTGATAAACCAAACTGTCTAAAATTATGGAACTCGTAGCTAAAATGTCCAAGTAGGTTAAACTTCATTTTCTTGATTGTATAAAAGGAGAAGTTATTTTTCCTTTGCTAGACATTTCCCGATAAATTCCGGATTTACTACTTGAATGGGTCTATTTATATGTGGGTACCCGAGTCGCAGGTTTGATTCGCGAGCGTGGTAACTCCATTATTTATATGTATCCACGTCGCATGTATGATTCGCGAGCGGGGTAAGTCATCCTACCACACTCTTATGGGATCGGTCCGTTCGCCTCGGTAGGATTTATGTACTACACTCTTATGGGATCGAGCAGTTTGCCTCCGCAGGAATCATGTACCACACTCTCATGGGAGCGGGTCATTCGCCTCGGCAGGTTAATAGATGTATCTATGGTTCGCATCGTTCGACCCTTCGGCAGTGCACAGTTTACTTTTATGTTGGATCGGGCCATACGCCTCGGCATTTCCTATGAACTTACTATCTCCGTTGAATCGTGCGTAATGTTTGGCTAGAAACCAGTGTATCCGAGGGTTTCCCCCTTAATTGAAGTATAATAACCTTTTTGGTGAAGCCGTAACTCTGTATATGTCTTGGTTACGAAAGGAAATTGTTAATTGAGAGTTGAATAAATTGTACGGAAGGGATCGTACCGTGTATTTTCTACTCGTTGACATTTACATCTACTTTGTTTCACATTGATTCATTTCGTTACTATATCTGATATTAATCGACCTCTAGCAAGTGTCAAAGTTGACCTCTCGTCACTACCTCTTCGAGGTTAGGCGGGATACTTACTGCGTACACGTTGTTTTCGTACTCATACTACACTTGTTGTGCATTTTGTTGCACAGGTACCTTCATAGCAAAGTGGTTGACTTGGAGACTTAGACGGGCTGCATCATCCGGAAACGACCCGCAGTTGGCAGAGTCTTCCTTATATGTATTTGTATTTTATTTGAAATTCCTTGTCCAATTTGTATCTCGGACAAGCTTTGTAATAATTGTATAAATTCTTAGAAATTGCTCTTGTACTTGTGTCACCGGGTTCTGGGATGTATTTTATTAAAATGGAACATTGGACTGTTATTTTTACTTAATGGATTTTATTTAGTTATTACGTGTTAAAGTGAAAGGTAATGATTTCAAAATGCTAAAAAAGGAAATTTAGCTTAACTATTTAATGATTGGCTTGCCTGACAGTGGATTTCCAGCGCCATCACGACCTTCTGAATTTTGGGTCGTGACAACATGGTATCAGAGCACTAGGTTCCATTAGGTTTCATGAGTCATGATCAAGTCTAGTAGAGTCTTGCGGATCGGTACGGAGACGTCTGTACTTATCTTCGAAATGATACAAGGTTGTTAGGAGTACTTCCCCTTCTTGATTCCCCATCGTGCGATTTGATTCCCTTAAGGCTTATGCCTATATTTTTTCCTACTCAATCTTATGCGTCGCGAAGCGCTTGCTATGAATCAGGAATTTGAGGAATTGAAATGGGGCTACGGATAGGGTGCGTGATGTTTTCCATGTGTAGTTGGTTGGGGCTGTTGTTGTTGCCATGCAGAAGGATAATATGTTGTTTCATCTCAGTAGCTGTGTTTTTGAGAGCCTTGAGGCTATGCTCAGGTAGTTATGATGCTTACGATTGGTCATCGCGGGGTGTTATTATGATGGTAGGATGCTTGCCCCTATGTAGGGGCAACAAATGACTTGAAGGGAGGTATTCTCAGAGCGCGATTTCGAGATTTCAGTATTTTACTCCGGCGGAGGAGAGGCAATTGGACTACAAATGGTCAGGTTTGGGTTGACAAGCAGTAAGACTTGGTGTTTTCAGGTGAGGTGGAATATTCACCTGTGATGTGGTATCGTTGTTTTGATCGAATAGAATATGTTAAGTTTGCCGGTGTTATAGCTATTTGGTTGCATTGGGTCAGAGTGTTGTGAAGTAGTATTGAAGAAGCGGTTGTCAGAGATCGTGGTGCGTGGTAGTTCAGGATTGAATAATTATTTCTGATAAAGGCATCTCGAGAAAGATGATCCTCGGAAAGTTTGAAGTCGTGGTAATCTATTGGTTTAAGAGCTGCAGAGAATGATATTGAATTGGGCAGCATACGATAAAGGAAGTCAGGTGGTGCTTAAAGGAATAAGGTTAACCAAAGTGGGAGAATGGCGGCGTAATGGTGAATTAGAAGATATTGTAGCGCATTTAGTGGATATCCATGAAGAGCGGACGGACTGGTAAGGTTGGTGAATGAGAACAGGCCTGGGATGGGGTATTGATGCCATAGGGATGGTGCAGTACAGCGTCGTGGGAAGGTGTCCGTTGGTGATTTACATAGGTGGGTTATCTCATGTGAGTAGGTTAGCGGTTGTGTGGTTGGCAACTTTCTGTGAGGGATTCTAGTGGCTATTCGGTAGGAGGCAGAATGGGTGAATGATGCTTGAGAATTTGAGTAATTAGGGAATGCTGACAGGAGAATTCGGAAGAATTGGGCAGATTAGTCGAGCAGGATCATGTTAACAAAGGAGAAAGGATCTCAACAGGGTCTAAAGTGGTGCAAGGATTAGCTTCGGGCTAAGTGGGGGAGTCCCACCGCCTACAATTGGGTCGTAGGATTGTTTTCTCATGGGGTTGCGGATTGTCGGCATATTGGCAAGCTAGTACAGCTAAGGGAAAGGAGTATAATGGTAATTGTGCATGGGATTTGATGAATGTGTGCAAAGGTTGGTCCTATTGGAACAGGGTTAGGTTTTGGGAGATTCAGAACTTATGCTTAAGTCATGGGCAAGCTGTAAGGGTAGTGACTCAGTCACGTGCTTCATTGAAAAGGGTGTACATGTGGTAGAAGAGCCTTGGAGTCGACTGTATTCGGGGCCTGTTAGAGTGGGCGACTCACAATAGCAGTCCTAGTCAATTCGAAAGTTTAGAACGCGGTGTTTAAGGGTTAAATGCAGCAGTATGATTAAGAATTGAACTTTTGCAGCGTAATTTCTATGAAAGGGAAAATTGTTGGAGTGTTCTATGTTATTTTCAGCATGCAAGATAGTATTGGAGGGGTGAGAGAAATAAACTCTGGGTTGTAGAAAGATTATTAAGAGGGTATGAGACGGGTTGCGGGATTTAGGCAGCATGATCTCGTGAATCAATGTCACTCGGGATGAGTGAGGGTTGAGTTTGCTATGAGTTCAAGGAAGTTACTATTATTCCTAAGGCAATTGAAGATGATTAAAAGAAGATAGAGTGGTTAGCCATGGTTGAAATGGCGCACTTACGGCAGTGATCAGTTCCTTCGGTGTGATTGAGTATATGTATGGTTTGTGCAGATGTGTGTGGGGCTTGTCGGTCGTCGTAATAGATTTCATTTGGAAGCATTCAAGTGTTATGGCCTGTCAGGCATAGGCGGATCCTGAAAGGTTTATGATGGTTCAGACCACTACTTAAGGATTTGCATGTTGGGTGATTGTGAGAATTCACTTGAGTGTTGTTATTGTTCTCTTGAATTGAGGTAAGTAAAAGGTTTCCATATGATGGAATTCTTGCGTTATTTCATATTGGTTGGTCCGGTGCAATAAGCAGTATGGAATTGGGAAGTAAGGATCCTGATTGCGGTCCGGTGTTGGCAAGGATGTCGTGAGTTCGAACGAGCAAAAAGGAAGGGAATTTGAAAAGATCAGAGTAAGCTAATATTGTCTTCAGTGTCACCTAAGATCGGCGTTTGGTGAAAAAGGCCGTGTATCCGGGTCTTGGGTTCTTGATGTGTTTTGCAATATTAGTGTGGTCGGTGGTATGGATGTGCAGACTTGTTGCCTCGTGGGAAAGGTCGTGGGAGCATGACCACGGGAAGATCGTATGAGTGTGACATGTAGTCACTTATTGGATTGAAGATTTTGATTAAGTACAAGGAAGTGTAATATTGCTTATTTGAGAATTTATGCCTAGAAGGCGTCCAGTTCATCTTCATTGTGGATTGTGGGGTGTTTTCTCGGCTATGATGGTGGCTCTTGCGTATTATGAGGAGAAGTGGGTTATTATTGACCCAGGTAAGGCTATTAACCTAGTTCAGTGCAAGAAGAATCGACTTGAAGTGTGTGAATGGATTAAAATAAGATTGCGGGCTTCATGTGAGTCAGATGCGTTCATTTCAGTATAGCGCTCCTCAAGGAGGGGTGTTGGAAAATCAGATGTTGTTTCGTCTTCGTCAAATTCATGTAATATTATGATTGTGTCGTGTGAGTTGTGAGACGGCTTGATAAATTCCAATGTGCTAAGTTTCTGCGTAGTAATGATGTTATGTGAGCAGGAGAGCTCTTGAGATTCAGAGTGTATATATCTTGCCTCAGTTGTGCTTAAGTTTTGTAGCATATGGCTCTATCAGTCTCCCCAGGATGGTATTATGCACTTAGCGTGCTTGTGACCGATATTCAGTAATTTGTAATAGTGAGCAATTCAGCTCCGTGTATATTTCATTATATAAATTTTATGATGGGATCGGGTGGCACACCGCCACGAGTATGTTATTTGGATCAGGTTGCACGCCGCAACAGTGTGCTGATGAGTACGGTTCCCTATATTTATTTTTTCTTATGTTATACTTCCTATTTTCTTAGGAAGGTCCATATTAGTTGAGATAGTTGAGTAGTCCCTTCCGGAGTCATTTCCTTATGTATCATGTTCGAATTGTGGCCTATTGGCGCGTTGTGGCATCGTGTGAGACTATTGGTCATGTCTGGGGGTGATTGGTTGTCTGAGAAGTTCATACTAGGTGAGACGAGATTTATAAATCTGGGATCAATGCTATAAGATTATGTGAAGTATGTTACAGGACAATTACAATTATTTGGTTCGTAATGAGATGATGATCTGAGTCAAGACAAAAGATTCAATGTTTGGTTAACTCTACAGCTGGTTAGAAATTTCTACACATCTCCTCCGTTGTGGTGGTATCGTCAGCATTATATCAGGGTGTACGTATATATTATAAGGTGCATTGGGAGCATCAGATTCGTAGAATTTTGGTTTTTAAGGTTCAGGGAAAGTCATGGTGCTAGATGATGAATTACGCGGTGCATGGTGCTGATTCAGCAAAGGTACGCAGTTGTGTTCTGGTGCCTTGTGTGGTAGTTGATACGGTGTTCATATATTAGAAACAGGCCTGACAGAGAATTTCAAGTGTTAAAACTGGGTTCTGAGCTTATTTTATGGATAAAAGAGGATATCCTCAGATTTGATCAAGCTAATGTGCTCAACTGGGTTGTGGTAGCACGGGCGGGTGCACGAGGTGTTAACAGTGATTTCAGATAACTCCAGAGCAGTTCCTAGCACGTTCGAGGACGAAAGTTTGGGCGCACCTGCGGAAGCGCAGCTGGGCGATGGGGACCGCAGGTGCGGAAATGAGCCTGGGCAGACTGTTTAAAAACGGGATTTTTGGCCATTGCTTCATCCTTTCACATGGTAAGGGCGATTCTTGGAAAGATTCAAGAGGGGAATTTTTTCATCTATATCAAGGTAAGTTGTTTCTACTCATTCCAAGTTAAATACAAGGTTTATGCATGGATTTGAACATGAAAAATTGTGGAAAATTGGGAATTTTGAAGAAAACCTAGAAATTTGCTAATTTGGATTCTAGCCATGAATTTGAGCATGAAAATTAGAGTAAATTGTCTATTTGAGCTAGTAAGACTATGGGTAGAGTTTATCTTCGAGAAATTTCGAAATCCGGGCACGTGGGCCCGAGGGCATTTTGGTCAATACTTTGAGCGGAGATGAGAATTTATATAATCTGAATTGTTACAAGTATTAGAGTATATTTTCATTGGTTTGCCCGTTATTTGGCTAGTTTTGGGGCGTTGTGCATCAATTGGAGTCGTCGGAAGGGCTTGGAAGCCGGTTATGAAATTTCGGAGCGAGGTAAGTCTCCTTTATAACTTTGTGAGGGGGAATTGTCCCCATAGGTAAACCAATGAATTATGTGCTACTACTTTTTTGGAGCTACGTACGCACGAGGTGACGAGAATCCATGCGTAGCTACTATTATGCTTATGTCTGTGTAGTCTAGGACCCACTGGCATGCTTTACCTGTTGTATTTGTAACCTTGTTGATAAACCAAACTGTCTAATATGGAACTCGTAGCTAAAATGTCCAAGTAGGTTAAATTTAATTTTCTTGATCGTATATAAGAAGAAGTTATTTTTCCTTGGCTAGACATTTCCCGATAAATTCCGGATTTACTACTTGAATGGGTCTATTTATATGTGGGTACCCGAGTCGCAGGTATGATTCGCGATCGGGGTAACTCCATTGTTTATATGTATCCGCATCGCAAGTATGATTCGCGAGCGGGGTAAGTCCTCCTACCACACTCTTATGGGATTGGGTCGTTCGCCTCGGTAGGATTTATGTACCACACTCTTATGGGATCGGGCCATTCACCTCCGCAGGAATCATGTACCACACTTTAATGGGAATGGGTCGTTCGCCTCGGCAGGTTAATAGATGTATCTATTGTTCGCATTGTTCGACCCTTCGGCAGTGCACAATTTACTTTTATGTTGGATCTTTCCGTACGCCTCGACATTTCCTATGAACTTACTATCTCCATTGAATCGTGCGTAATGTTTGGCTAGAAACCAGTGTATCCGAGGGTTTCCCCCTTAATTGAAGTATAATAACCTTTTTGGTGAAGCCGTAACTCTGTATATGTCTTGGTTACGAAAGGAAATTGTTAATTGAGAGCTGAATAAATTGTACGGAAGGGATCGTACCGTGTATTTTCTACTCGTTGACATTTACATTTACTTTGTTTCACATTGATTCATTTCGTTACTATATCTGATATTAATTGACCTCTAGCAAGTGTCAAAGTTGACCTCTCGTCACTTCCTCTTAGAGGTTAGGCGAGATACATACTGGGTACACATTGTTTTCATACTCATACTATACTTGTTGTGCATTTTTTTGCACGGGTACCTTCATAGAAAAGTGGCTGACTTGGAGACTTAGACGGGCTGCATCATCCGGAGACGACTCGCAGCCAGCGGAGTCTTCCTCATATGTATTTGTATTTTATTTTAAATTTCTTGTCCAATTTGTACAAATTCTTAGAAATTGCTCATGTACTTGTGTCACCGGGTTCTGGGATGTGTTTGGGATATATTTTATTAAAATGGAACATTGGACTGTTATTTTTACTTAATGGATTTTATTTAGTTATTACGTGTTAAAGTGAAAGGTAATGATTTCAAAATTCTAAAACAGGAAATTTAGCTTAACTATTTAATGATTGGCTTGCCTGACAGTGTATGTTCGGCGCCATCACGACCTTTTGAATTTTGGGTCGTGACACATAAGGTCGAAGGTAGATCTGTTGGTGCCAAGTGAAGCTCTATTTGAATCACATTTATTCATTACTACTGAAACAAAAGAAAACAAAACCAAAAACAAAAACAAAAAGAAAAACGAAAAAACCTGACTCAGTCCCTTAAGAAGGTCGTCACACCGTCTGTCGTAGGGAAGAGATACCCGGTTCGCACAATTTCCACCCCTGAAAATAATCGTGGCCTTTAGAAAACCAGGGGCTTATTGACAGTGCAAAAAGGAAAAAAAATAAGTTGCCAATTAAAAAGAAGCTACTAAATAAAATAAGAAGTTAGACTACAAGTGGAAAAACCTAAAGAAGTTATAAAGTAGAAAATACGAAAAACAAAATGAATATTTACAACAGGGGATGAATATATACATATGATAAGGAGGAGGATCTGAATATATACATACCAAAACGAAAAGTACGTAAATGTAAATAAGAAAAAGAAAAAGAGTATCAACATTATTACAACCCAAAAATCAAATTGTCTGAATCAGCCAACCAACAAGTAGAGGCCACCCCCTCCAATAAAAACTAGCATTTCCCTCAATGCTATCAAACCAAAATATAGAACACGGGATAGGGGTGAGAGAGAGAGTAAGAAAGAACTCCCTAAGGTGCCTCAGACTGCATAGGAGAAGGTTCAACAGGGGCAGGTGAAGAATGTGATGTGCCAGTGGTGATAGGAGGATCCTATGCCTGTCTGGAAGTCTGGCCCTCGGGCTCCCCTAGCTGAATCTCCATAACCTTCGTCTGGGGAATGGCACCTCTACGAACTGGAGACGGTGGAAGGTATGCCTCATCCATAGCATGGTCAGTGGGTCCGGACTCTCCTAGAAATAGATCAAGGGGGATGTCCCCCGCAGCAGCAACCTTGGCCATCTCCTTCACCAAAGCTTCCTATGTTTCCTGCATCTTGTTCTGCACCTTGTTTGAAGCATCCTGAGCCTTCTTCATTTTCTTCACATACTTGCCCAAATAATCAATCTCCTTTTGCTACTTCTCTATTGCCTCCAAAATTTTCTTCTGGTTGTCCACCACGCTCCTCAATGTGTCCTCCAGAGACGGAGGCAATGCAATGGTCGCCAGAGCTGACTGAGTTGCAATAGTAGATGAAAGATCAGAAAGTTTAGATGAAGCTACCTACAGCTAGTTGGTGATACCAACTAGAGTCTGGGACACCTTCAGAGCTGTCTGGGGATATGTGGATGATGATGGCACTGAGACTGGTATGGGTGCAGCAGGGTCTGATAGAGGATCAGTGACAGCAGCGGCAGTGGGCCCCTCAGAAGGAACAGAGCCTTCAGTAGCAGTGGAAGGCTCTGTGGCTGTGGAAGTACTGGGGGCTGCAGAGGTAGAGGCTTTCCCTTTTTGCTTGGGGTTGTCTGGCCCGTTCAAATGATACCAAGAAAAAGCTGACCGAGGCTGCATAAATGTGTCAAAATACCTCCCCTCAATCTCATTGTCTCGAAAGTACATGGTCAGGAAATGGGGGAAAGAATAAGAGGACTCATTCCTATTCACGATCCGCTCTATCACTCTGCACATGATGTTCCCGACGTTAATCGGGATGCTGTCCATAATAGCCCCTACTATCACCACCCTGGAAATGGGCATATCACTATCATGTAGAATGGGGTCTATTCTGCTGCATACAAATGTGGCCCATCCCCGGGCCTCAAAACTCAATGTACTCATCTTGATGAGGGTGCCTGCAACCAACCAATCCGGTGTAGTCCCTGGAGTATCAATAATTGAAGCCAACCAAGGGCGAGCCAAATCCTTCTGATTAACCTTCTCCAAATACCGAGTCTCATCAAACCTCCCGAAGCCTGCATAGTCATTGAAAGCACTTCCATTGTATAGGATTTTCAGGTTGCAAACTTTGGTGAGGTAAGTGCCCTTTTTGGTGAATGCCACATTGGTGTAGAACTCCTTCACCACAAACTAATTTGCATCAACCACTCGGGTATTGAAATAGTCCCACCCCTCGCTTTCTAAGAACTACTTTTCGACATTAGGATTTAGGGGTAGGAGGTCCTTGTTGATGAGGGGCCGCTCCGGGATGAGAGATCTCCGAGACCACATTTCTCTGAACTGATGGTAGGTCGATTCAGAAACAAACCGGTCCTCCCATGCTGCGGGGTTTCTAGTGCTTTGCAAACCAGCAGCTTGTGCCACGATGTCTCCACCCCTCCCATCGCCAGGTCCCTCGTCTGAACTCTCGAGGTTGATGGAAGGAGGGATTGCTGAATGAGCTGCCGACTAGGTTGCACATGTGTCTTCCGGATGAGTGGCTGAGTGTCTATAGGCATCATTGGAAGACTCCGAGCTAGTGGACTCGTTGATGAGTCTCCGAGTCTTTGATAGTGCAGCTGCTAAAGCTACCCCAATCTGACCCTCCGAAGCTTCCTGGGAGGGCAAGTATTCACTAGACTTCGACTCAGAGGGGCTTGTTCTTTTTCTCTTTTGTGGTTTGCCAACTGCTTTTGTCGGGCTCGGTGGGTTTTGTTGTTTGTTCTTGCCTCTACCCCTTGAAGGGTCACCCCTCCAGGGTTGCTTTTCCGGTCCACCTCTAGATCACACCATACTCTGCAAACAAGTAACACACAGTGTCAATACATTGCATCTAGGCACCAGATAGAATTGCATAAGTAGAGAGTGAAACAGTATTCAGTACCAAACCATTGTCAGCGAAAAAGAATCGCTGCAGCGGAATTAGGGGGACTCAGACTACCCCTCTCTGAATCTCATAACCGCGGACCGCAGATTTTTGGTCTGCTGCAGCGATTGCCCACTGCTGACCGCAGAAATTTGGTCACTGCAGCGGAACTTGTCTTGTTCTAAGAGTGAACTCTCTAAGACTAGGAACCGTTGGTCGCACTTTATTGACCGTTGCAACGGTGCACAGTACCGCTGTCAGCGGATTTTTTGTCCGCTGCAGCGGGATCCTCAATTTGGAACTATAGGATTTTGGACCTCCGTTGTCAGCGGAATTTTAAAACATTGCAGCGGAGGTCGTGGACAACGTGCACTGATGCCAGGGTTCATCAAAAATTTAAAATTTTCAAGGAATTTACACAGATGAATCACCCTTTTACCCACCTAAGAACTCAGAAAGTATTTCCCCACATTGTAAACATACCAACAATTCAATTTGTAACATTAGGGTTGTATTAACTCTATACAAAAACAAATAAAATGAAAATAAAGTAAAGTACCCTAAAACTAAGAACAATTAATCAACTAACAAAAATTAAACATAGAACATACCAGTAGATGAAGGATGAAATTAAAATCTCAAAGGAGTTGTGAAGGAGTAAAAGCACTGTAAATATTAGGGTTTGGTAAGAATTGGGTGAAAAGAGTAAAAAGGAAAGGGTCCCTCAGTATATATACTAGAGCACTGGGACCCACGAACGACTGACCTAGCGCGGCAGCGGAAAAATACTGTTGACTGCGCTTTTTTTTTTTTCAAACCTGCTGGATGTTCACCCTTACCGCTGCACCGGAATTCCATCGCCACATCGAAGTGCACTCCGCGACAGCAAAATAGTGAACGTTGCAGCGGAGTGGAGATTCAGAGAGTCTGTTTTGGGGGTCATTTAGACCGCTGTCATCGGTTGTTTTCCGCTGCAGTGCTTTTTCACCGCTGACAACGGATTTTTAGACCGCTGCAGCGGAATTGCACTACTCTACCCAGATTCCAATTTTTCACATGTACTGCATCCACCAAGTCCTGCATCAACTTCACAACTGGTTAGTTCACAAAAATCTATCCTACCAAAAACAACCAAAAATAAATAAAAGAAAAGGTTGGGTTGCCTCCCAAGAAACGCTTGATTTAACGTCGCGGCATGATGCATGTTACCATGTTCAGATGAATTTCAGTAACGCCACCACATGGCTATCATCAAATTTACCCAGATAATGTTTTACCCGGTGCCCCTTCACACGAAAAGTCTCCCCATTTTTGTTTTTGAGATCCAGAGCACCAAAGGGTGTAACCAACACACCTTCAAATGGGCCCACTCCATTTGGACTTGAGTTTTCCCGGGAATATACGAAGTCTATAATTGAAAAGAAGCACCAAATCTCCCACTTTGAACTCCCGGTATTTTGCATATTTGTCATGGAGGTACTTCATTTTCTCTTTTTACAAGGAAGAGCTAGCATATGCATGGAATCTAAACTCATCTAGCTCATTGAGTTGGTCAACCCTAAGATTTGCAGTTGTGTCCCAATCCAAGTTCAATTTCTTCAATGTCCATAATGCCTTGTGCTCCAATTCCACCGGAACATGACATGCCTTTCCATACACCAACCAATAAGGCGACATATCGATGGGTGTTTTGAAAGCAGTCCGGTAAGCCCAAAGAGCATCATCAAACTTTCGGGACCAATCAGTCTGATTAGCATTCACTGTCTTGGCCAAAATGTTCTTGATTTCACGATTAGACACTCCAACTTGGCCACTTGATTGAGGATGGTACGGAGTAGCCACTTTATGATTGACTCCATACTTAGCTAACAATGGATCAAAGGTCCTATTGCAAAAATGAGATCCCCCGTCACTGATGATGGCACGGGGTGTCCCAAATCTTGTGAAAATATTCTTCTTTAGAAAACCAACCACACTATGGGCCTCATTGTTGGGCAAAGCGATGGCTTCAACCCATTTCGAAACATAGTCCACCGCTAAAAATATGTAGGTGTTTCCACATGAATAACATCCCCAAACATCGAAGATATCCACCTCAAGGATTGTAGTGAGAGGCATTTCATCTTTTTTGGATATGCCACCCATTATTTGGCATTCATCACACCGCTTTACCAATTCACTCGCATCCTTGTACAAAGTAGGCCAAAAGAAACAACAACTTAACACTTTTGAAGCGGTCATTTCTCCTCCATGATGACCACCAAAAGGTGAGGACTGGCATGACTCAAGAATTGACACTTGTTCCTCTTCGGGCACACAACGCCGAATGACACCATCATTGCATATCTTCAATAAATACGGTTCATCCCAATAATAATCCATGCTATCCCGTCTAAGCTTCTTCCTTTGGTTAGAAGAGATCTCAAACGGGACAACACCGGTGACAATGTAGTTGGCGATGTCCGCGAACCATGGCATTTCTTGCATAGAGACGGAGAGAAGTTGTTCATCCGGGAAGATATCATCTATCTCAAGCCCATCACTTGGTCTCCCTTGCTCCTCCAAACGGGAAATATGGTCGGCAACTTGGTTCTCACTCCCTTTTCTATCAATGATTTCCAAATCAAACTCTTGAAGAAATAACACCCACCGCAAAAGTCTAGCCGTGGAATCCTTCTGCATCATAAGATACCGGAGCGCCACATGGTCGGTGTGAACAATGAACTTGGCACCCATAAGATAAGGACGGAATTTCTCCATTGCAAAGACTATAGCCAACAACTCTTTTTTGGTGACGGTGTAGTTCATTTGGGCGGAATTCATTGTCTTGCTTACATAGTAAATGGGGTGAAATATTTTGTTCACCCTTTGGCCCAAAACCGCCCCCACAGCCACATCACTAGACTCACACATTAGCTCAAAAGGAGAGCTCCAATACGACACAATGATAATTGGTGTGGTGGTTAGCTTTTGCTTCAACAACTTAAATGCACTCATACAATTTTCATCAAAATGGAACTTGGCATCCTTTTCCAAAAATTTGCAAAGAGGGTTCACTACCTTCGAGAAGTCCTTGATGAAATGCCGAAGAACCCCGCATGTTTCTTGAGATTTTACGGCCCAGAATTATCCCCTCTTCAACCATAAAGTGATATTTTTCCCAATTTAGCACTAGGTTGGTTTCTTCACAACAAGCAAGGACTTTATCAAGATTGTTCAAGAATTCATCAAAGGAGTCCCCGACCACGCTGAAATCATCCATGAATACCTCTAGAAAGTCTTCAACCATATCAGTGAAAATTGCCATCATGCGCCGCTGAAATATAGCGGGTGCATTGCACAATCCAAAAGGCATCCTGGAAAAAGAAAATGTCCCATAGGGACAACTGAAGGTTGTCTTTTCTTGGTCTTCTGGAGCTATCAAGATTTTATTGTAACCTGAATACCCATCCAAGAAGCAATAAAAATATCTCCCCACAAGTCTGTCAAGCATTTGGTCCAAGAACAGCAAGGGTAAATGATCCTTGCGGGTCACTTTGTTCAATTTGCGGTAATCCATGCATACCCGCCAACCAGTGACTGTCCTTGTTGGAATAAGTTCATTTTTGTCATTTTGTACCACGGTCATTCCACTCTTTTTTGGAACAAATTGGACCGGAGAAGTCCAAGCACTATCAGAGATTGGGTAGACGACCCCAGCATCGAGCCACTTGATTATTTCTTTCTTCACAACCTCTTGCATTTCCTCATTTAGCCTCTGTTGGTGTTCTACAAAAGTCTTTGCTCCATCCTCAAGAATGATCTTGTGCATGCACAATGCGGGGCTTATCTCCCGAATATCAGCAAGTGTCCAACCTATGGCCTTCTTCTTCCTTTTTAGCACTTTGAGAGTAGAGTCTACCTGCAATTTGGTTAGTCAAGATGAAAGTATAACAGGTAAAGTACAAGAAGGGCCAAGAAATGCATACCTGAGGTGTGGTGGAAGTGGCTTCAACTCCAATGTAGGTGGCTCTTCAATTGAAGGCTTTGTCGGAGGAGTCTTCCGATTCTCCAAATGCAAGGATAACTTTCGAGGACCATATGAATAAGAACCCATTCCTTGTAGGGCATTGGTACTCTCGATCAATCCATCCACCACAATATCATCGTGGTTCAATAAAGTTGCTTCCACGGGGTCTTCAACATTTATCATTGAGCTTGTTTCATCAATAATGACCTCGGTGAAAAGGTCCATGAAAGAACACACCTCCGTGCTATTTGGTTGCTTCATTGACTTGCAAACATGGAATACAACCTTTTCATCACCCACCCGGAAGGTGAGCTCACCGGCCTCAACGTCAACTAAGTCCTTCCCCGTTGCAAGGAAGGGCCTTCCCAAGATGATAGGAACTTCATAATCCACCTCACAATCAAAGATAACAAAAACTGTGGGCAAGATGAACTTGTCAACCCGCACTAACACATCATCAATGATCCCTAAAGGTCACTTCATAGATCGATCCTCCATCTGAAGACGCATGGAAGTAGCCCTAGGTTGACCAATCCCCAAGGTTTTGAAGACCGAATATGGCATCAAATTTATGCTAGCTCTGAGGTTGCACAATGCCTTGGAAAAATCCGCACTACCAATTGTACAAGGAATGGTGAATGCTCCGGGGTCTTCAAGCTTGAGTGACATTGAGTGCACTATTGCACTCACTTGGTGAGTCATCTTTATAGTTTTGCACTCTATTGACCTTTTCTTTGTGACCAAGTCCTTCATGAACTTGGCATACCTGGGCATTTTCTCTAAAGCTTCAACCAAAGGAACATTGATGGATAAGCTCTTCATCATGTCGATGAATTTCTTGAATTGGTTCTCATTCTTTTTGTTTTCCAACCTTTGAGGATAGGGGAGGAGTAGGCCTAGGCGATGGTGCCTTTTCTTTTGACACAACCGGTTCGGGAATATCAATTACGTGTTCCCTAGATGGGTTCACGTCACTTTGAGTTTCCTCCTCATGTTCATGAATATCAATCCTCACTTCACTCATTGTCGGCTCTTCCACCACATGCTCAACCTCAATTGGAATCTCATCATTTTGAAAGTCATCATCATAACCAACAATTTTCTTTTGCTTTGAAGAACTAGCCTCACCACCTAATCCACTTCTCGTGGTCACCGCTATGGCGTGACCGGTATTGATGTTGTTTTTCCCACCCTTGGGGTTCACCACCATATCACTAGGTAGTGCTCCCTTCAAGCGTGTGTTAAAGTCTTGTGAGATGTTTCCCATTTGAACTTCAAGATTTCGAATCGAAGTGTAATGGGAGGCAAGTTGAGCATCTGAATTCGAATTGTGTTCCATCATTTGTTTGAACATTTGCTCAATTCTACCCATATCATTACTTGAGGAACCTTGGCCTTGTGATTGATAGGGGGTGGATTGTTGGGCTGTTGGTACATCGGGGGCCTTTGAAAGCCCGACTCCCGATTACCGTTTCCACCCCAATTGTTGTTCCCGCTCTAATTATTGTTGTTGTTGCCTCCCCACTGTTGGTTGTTGTTGCCTCCCCACTGTTGGTTGTTGTTCCCCCAATTGCTTGAGTTGTTATTATTGTTCCAATTGACTTGTCTTTGATTGTTCCAATTTTTATTATTTCTTTGATTAGTCCTTTGCCCCTGAAAATTGTTGGCATACATCACATCTTCATCTTGATCATCATAATAATCCTCTTGACTATACCCACGCTCTCCTTGGTCACATTGAACATTGTTGTTTTGCATTGAATTTCCCCGAGGTCTTCGCTTGTTCACCAAAACATTTACTCTCTCCATAGCATGCACTTGCTTAGGCCCTTGTAGTTGTTGAAGATGCGCCTTAGCAAGTTGATTCATGGTGGTAGTAAGCTCGGCAATTTCTTGCCCATGTTCTTGATGATCTTTTTGAAGGCCATTAACACTTGGATCACCCTGAGGCACATTAGCTGTGCTTTTTCATGCTGGCGAAGTGTCAACCATTTCATCTAAGACCTCACATGCCTCATTGTAGGGTAGCTTCATGAAGTTTCCCCCAGCCAATTGAGTGACCACACACTGATTGGTGGTATTTATGCCTCGGTAGAATGTCTGCTATATCATGGCCTCAGTCATGTCATTGTTTGGACACTCTTTTACCATGGTCCGGTAGCGCTCCCAAATCTCATGAAGAGGCTCATTTGTCTCTTGATTGAAAGCCAATATTTCATCTCTAAGCGCTGCCATGTGACTAGGGGAGAAGAATTTTGCAATGAACTTGTCTGCTAACTCATACCATGTGGATATGGAATGGTTGGGAATTCACTCCAGCCAGTCTAATTATTTCCCTCAGAGAGAGAAGGGAAATAGCCTAAGCCTTAATGCATCCTCTGAGACGTTTGTTTGCTTGCTCCCCCAGCAGGTATCAACGAACCCCTTTAAATGCTTGTAAGCATTCTGGTGTAGGGCTCCTGTGAAGTACCCACACTGCTCCAAGAGTGTCACCATCACATTTGAGATTTGGAAGTTCCCCGCCCGGATTCTAGGCGGGACAATAGCACTCGCGTACCCCTCGTTTGGTAGCACCCAAGGGGTAGCTCTGGGAGGTGGAGGCGGGGGAGGGTATTGAATATCCCCATTGAGATTGGCCTATCGGCCCCGTCTTGGGGGTGGTACTTGATTTAGATCATCTTCTCCATTGTCAAACACCTCCTCCCCCGGAATAATATTACCCAAAGGATCCGCCATTAGTATCTGAATTGATTCAACACACACGTTAGCAAAAGAAGGAAGGAAAAACACACTACACTACTATTCACGTAGATAATCAACATCGTAAAAGCTCCCCGGAAACGGCGCCAAAAAGTGATAGGCTCCCGCCTATACCACTAAAGAGTAGCAAGTACGGGAGTCAATGCAACTTTTCCCCGAAAGGTCAGGATCGATTTCCACAGGGAGCTATATATGTTGGAGTCGATTGTCTAAGTGATCTAGTAGCGCATTATGTTCTCAATTGCACTTCTCATAAAAATGGTTTGAAATTATACTATGGTTTTAGCCTAATTGAAATTACGAACTAGCTAACTATAATCTGTTTGAAGGTTTTCTCGGTTGATAAAATGGACTAGGGATGTGACTTCCACCTAGGTGAGCTATTGACGGGTCTAAAATCTAGAATGAGATTGTGAAATGGGGATTTATGACATAACCTCATGCTAATGCACTCACCCACTACCTCTCGGTAATATGGGTAACTTTGCCCAAATTGGATTTCTCAAGCACAATTGGGTATTTCAATGAACCGCATGAATTGGCTCAAATCGGGTGTAGCTATCTCTAGCATCCACCCTTTTACTGGGGCTATCAACCTCTTGAGCTCACCCCAATATTTTGTTAGCTTAATTACCTAGAGTTGGATCATTTTTCTCAAGAGTGACCCTAGCCATAAAGGCTTGACATAGTGTTTGCAACCACTATATCTGAAATTTATGCACAAATAAAGCTAATTATCAAATACCCATACACATAATCATTCTAAAATTGGAAACCCATTAAGTACCCACACTAGGTTTGGGTCAAAACCCTAGCTAATTGGTCTAGCTACTCATGAATGAAGAAGAAACACAAGTAGAAGATGGATTTAAGCTCATAATTGTGATTTACAAGATACTAGTTGAAGAACTAATGTCAAAACTATGCAAAAACAACTCAAACTGGCTAAAAAGTACTATTCACGTGTTCTCAAAACGGCTGATACCCTAAACATGAAGAAAAGATATATTTATACATGGCTGAAAATACTGGACAAAAATGCCCCTAGGGAGAATCCGCTCCCAGCGGATTTATGAGCGCTGGGGCGAAGAGACTTCCGCTGCAGCGGATTAATAAGTGCTGCAACGATTTTGCACTTTCCAAGTCTCTGATTCTTCAACTTCGCGACCAGCAGAATATTGAAACACTGCAGCGGTGGCTGGAGCGCGGCAACAAAATAATACCGCTGACCGCGGAATCATGAAATCCCAAGTTTGCCAACTCCCTGAAGTTTTCCAACCGCGTCCAGCAGATAATTGAGCGTTGCAACGTTGGATGGACCGCTGCAGCGGAAAAGTGGCGCGAACAACGCTTTGAAAGCTCTTGAAACACAGCTCTCTCAAGTTTGCAGCGTGGCAGCGAAGAGAAATCCGTTGCAGCGATGGGACAAACGCTGCAGCAGAAATATGAGCATTGCAACTGTTTAGCTGGGTCCTGGAATTTTGTAAGTTCTGCTTCTTTTTGAGGTCTTTTGGATCAATATTTACAAATCTACTCAGTTCTTTCAATTCAAACCACTTGCATCAAAATGTGGGGTTAGTTAAGCCAATTGTTGCCTCAAAAACCTAAGAAAATGGGGGCAAATAGTAGTATAAATCACTAGTTATTAGCCGGTACCCTGTCCCGTTTGATGTAAAATAATCTTAGAGGCTTTGTAGACAGAGGTTCATTTTGTACAGTATGTCAGAGTCCTTGACAGCCCATATGTATTCATGTTTTAAGAAAAATGGTACAGTGATACAATGTTTTCCCACTTACAGTTGTACATTATGAGTTGTGTCCATGTGGGCCCATGATAGTTACGAAAGCAAAACAAATGAGTTATACAGTGGTTCGCTCGGGAAAGCACGGCACCGGGTACCAGCCACGCCTCCCCAGATATGGGGCGTGACAGGTTGAGTAAGGCACTAGGTGCCCGTCGCGGCCCATTGGTTTGGGTCGTGACAGTAAGAATGAGACGGGGGGTTTTATTATTAAGGGAGATATAGTTCAGGGAGTTTTCGGGGACAAGAGATAGCTTAAGTAGGAGACTAACAAACATTATGTAATTTAAGCGGGTTTGAGGGTATTTGTCACGGCCCAAAAACCATAAAGGTCGTGATGGCGCCGGACACCACTATCAGACAAGCCAACAATAAATAATTTATTTGATTCTCATTTTAGTAGTTTTGAAATCATAATTTCCTTTAATCAAATAATAAATGGTGAACTTCACAAAGTGAATAATAGTGTTTTTAAAAATTCAATACTGAATAATCCCATAATCATCTCAGAACCCAGTGTCACAAGTGCATGAGCATTTACTAGGAAGTAAAAATAACATACAATAACTGTCCGGAGTACAAATTGGATAGAAAAGAAAATACAAGTACTCTGAAGGAGACTCTGCTGGTTGCAGATCGTCTCATAAGATGCAACCCACCTAAGTCCCCGTATCAATCACGCCGCTACACCCACAAGGCCACTGAACATACATGTGCATGTACAAAAAAATGTACAGCAAGTGTAGTATGAGTACGAAAATAACGCGTACCCAATAAGTATCCAGTCTAATCTCGAAGAAGTAGTGACGAGAGGTCGAATCCGACACTTACTATGGCCATCAATAATATAATTAGTCGTGGATTTATTAAAAACGACAGTAAACTCAAAGAAATCATGAAGCAAGTAGACAATCCTTTTTATAATAAGAGGTTTCCAAATTCATATTTCATCATTTATCAATTTATCTCAGACCAGGAGGCAATATCATTATTTATAAATCTCAGGGAAAGCAATACAAGCAGGCGCAAATCATGTCGAAGTCGTACGGCCCGATCGTACATAATATTTAAACTGTGCATTGCCAGAGGGTCGAATGGTGTGAACCATGGATGCACCTATTTAATCTACCGAAGCGTTCGTCCCGTTCCACAAAAGATAAACACATTCAAACTGTCAATCAAGAATTCATGAAGGGCAATTATCCAAGGAAAAGGCAAATTTCTCTTTTAAAAGTCAAGAAAATGATGTTTATCCTTTTAGAAATTTATTTACCAAGTTCGATATGATTTAAGCATTTTAAGTTGACAATAAAGTTGCAAATATTTCAAGTAAAGCATGCTTTTGAGTCCTAGACTACCCGAACTTAAGCATAATAGCAGCTATGCACGGACTCTCGTCACCTTGTTCGTACGTAGCCCCCACAAACAGGAGCACATATTAATTTATATCACCTATGGGGTATATTCCCTCTTACAAGGTTAGAAAGGAGACTTACCACGCTTCGAAGTTTCATAACCGGGTTCTGAGCCCTTCAACAACTCGAATTGATGCTCAACGCTCCAAAACTAGCCAATAATTATGCAAACCCATTAAAATATACTCATATACTCATTATGATCAAATTTATAACAATTTCTAACCCCGATCGGAAAGTCGATAAAAATCACCCTCGGGCCCACGTGCCCGGATTGTGAAACTTTTTGAAGATAATTTTTACCCGTAATGTTATGAACTCAAATATATAACTTATTCCAAGTTTCATGTCCAAAATTGTGGTCAAAATTCAAAAATACAAATTCTAGATCTTCTACCAAAAACCCCACAATTTATACTAATTTCCATGTTCCAATCCATGTATAATTCATGTATTTAACTCACAAATGGGAAGAAACCACTTACCTAGAATTGCTTGATGAAAACATCCCCTTGAAGCTGTCCAAAATCGTCCAAACCAAATGAAAATGGGAGGGAAATGCGCCAAGTCTCGGTTTTTTTATGAAACCCTTCTGCCCAACGACATTTCCGCATTTGCGGAACAGTAGTCGCACCTGCGACTTCGCAGGTACGAGGCTCCCTTCACTTCTGCGCTTTCTCAGTTGCGGCCAACACTCCGCACCTGCAGTCCTTCCCCTGACTTCCCCACCCCGCATCTGCGGCTCTCATGTCACTTCTGTGGCTCTGCACTTGCGGCGAAAACCTCGCAGGTGCGGTTACACGAGATATCGGCTGCCTCAATTCTTCATCAAATTCCAAATTCTATCTGTTAGCCACCCGGAATCCACCCGAGGCCCCCGGGACCCCGTCCAATCACACCAACCAGTTCCAAAACATCATGCAGACCTGTTCGAGGCCTCGAATAACATCAAACAACGCCAAAACCATGAATCACACTCCAATTCAAGCTTTATTAACTTTAGAACTAAAAACTTCTACATTCGACACCAAAACTTATCAAATCACGTCCGACTGACCTCAAATTTTGCCACTTAAAGATACGTTCGTCCTCGAACGTGCTAAGAATTTCTCTGTGGTTGTCTGAAATCACTACTTAACACCTCGTGCACCTACTCGTGTCAGTATGACGATTCCTCTTTGCTTAGTCAAATTAGACTTAGGGATAAATTCCATCATCCAGAATTCTCTGACATGCATGTTTCCATCATACGAACACCGCATCAATCACTACACGATGCACCAATACATGATTGCATACCTTTGCTGAATCCGCACTATGCACTGCATAACCCACATGACATAACATCCTCTGATAATAATAGCCAAAATTTCACGAGTCTGATGCTCATAACACGCCCCATCACACATATAAGTCTTGTTCCAACTCTTGCAATACTGCCACGACGGAAGAGGTGCGTAGAAACTCATAACCAACTGTCGAGTCAACAAATCATTGAGTCTATTCTCCTGACAGGAACCATTACCTAATTATGAACCAAATAATGATATTTTCTCTTTAATGTACTTTATATAATCCGATCGCACTGATCCCAGATCCAATAATCTCGTCTGACCCAGTATAAGCTGCCCAGGTAATAATCCACCTCAAACACTGCCAAAATTCGCATATAATGCCACAACGTGCCATTAAGCTACAACTCGAATGTGATACATAGGAAAATCGAACTCTGGAAAGAACCACTCAACCCACATGATAATTAGACAATCAAAAAGGTGTTATAAACCTTCCTAAAAAAAATGGGAAACAACACACACAAAATAGATGTACGGGACTATACTCAACATCACGATGTTGCGGCATGCAACCCGATCCAAACAACATACCCGTGGCGGCGTGCCACCCGATCCACACATAAAATATATAAGGAAATACTTACTGAGCTAGCATACTCATTATTAAAAAATATACGAATATAGGCCATAAGCACGCTAAGTGCATAATACCATCCCTGGGAGGACAGACAGCGCCATACGCTACAAATCTCAAGCGCAACTAAGGTGTGATATATGATTTGAATCTCAAGAGACATCCTGCTCACATAACACCATCATTACGCGGAACCTCAACACATAAGAATTTTATCAAGCCATTTCACAACTCACACGGCACAATATAGTATTACATGAAATAGCCGACGATGAAATAACATACAACGTCCGAATACTCTTCCATAAGGAGCGCTATGCCGAAATGAACACATACGGCCTGACATAGAGCCCATATTCACATTTAAATACATCTACATACCTCAAGTCGATTCTGATCGCACCATACTAGGATAATAACCTTTCAAGGATCCATAATAACCATTTTACCAATAACACACAAGAACACCCATCATAAATGGAACAAGCTTCCACAGTCCACAACCAAATGAACCGAGCGCCCTCTAGGCATAAATTCTCAAATTAGCGATATTACCACAATCTCCATACTTGGTTTAAATCTTCAATCAATCAAGTGACTACATGTCACACTCATACAATCTTTCCGTGAGATACGCTCCTATGACCTTCCACACCAGGTAATAAGTCTGCATATCCTAACCATCGGCCATATAATGGTGTCAAGTAAGTCAGGAATCTGCAAATCAATACACAAGGCCTCTTACACATGACAATCGACCTTACGTGACGCTGAGAACAATACCAACTTACTTTAAACATATAAATCATTTCCTGCTCATCCGAGCTCGTGACATCCTTGTCAATACCGACTTGCAACCTTAATCCTAAACTTTCAAATTTCCTGCCGCTCACCGCACCTATCTTACCAATACGCGATAACATAAGAATTCCATCATAACTCTTAACCCACTAATAGGATACACACTTCACTTTGTAGAAATCTTTCACTTTACTCATTTCAGGAGAATCATTGTGACACATGACTGAATTCTCATAACCATAGAACAGACAATCCTAAAGTAGTGGTCTGAACCACCATAACTCTTTAGGGATCTGCCTACACCTAACATGTTGTAATACTCGATGCATCCAAATACAATCAATTACGGCGGCCGTCAAGCCTCGCGCGCGCCGCCCCCAATCACATGCATAATTTAATCATCCTGAAGGAACTGATCACTCCCACCATCATGCCAATTCAACCATGGCTAACAGATCTGACTTCGTCTAAATTATCCTTAACTTGTCTTTGAAATAATAATAACTCCATTCAACACAAAACAAACTCAATCCGCACTTATCCTGAGTAGCCTTGTATCACAAGACCAACCTGCCTCAAATCCCACAAACCATCTCATACCCTCCTTGTGCGCATATTCGCACCCTCAACTGATACGCCCATTCTGATAATTCCTCTACGAAACAAAATTCAATTTCTCTCATTCCTCCAATTGATATACTACAAGCCAAAGATATCATAGAATATTCCAAACCTCTTCTTATAATCCGCTGCAAAAGCTCAATCCTTAACCATGTTGCGGGCTCAAAATCCTTAGGCACCGCATTTTAACCTTTGAATTCACTAGGACCGTTGTTGAGAGTCACCCACTCTGACTTGGTCCCAATGATAATCAACTCCAAGGCTCTGCTAGCATATGAACACCCTCTCTAAAAGACAACCGTCTGAATCACCTTTCTTGTAAATCACCTCTACACGAAGTATAAATCCTGAATCTTCCCAAAGCCTAAACATGAATTAATAAGTCCAATTATAGCACACATTCCTCAAACCCTTTGCTCAAATCGCCATTGATGTTCTATTTTCTTAGTCGCAATAACCTATCACTATGCCGATCATCAAAAACCTCACCACTAGATAACCATACAATCCAACCGTGGGCGGTGGGACTCTCCCACTTAGATTGAAGCTATTATTACGTAACTCTGGAACCCGCCAATATTATTCCTTCGTTGTGGACATGATCTTACACAATCAACCCGCCAAACTTCTGGAAATTTTCCTGTTAACCATTTCATGAACACTCTGAACCACTAGCTACATTTATGTATTCAACCTCCCACTGGATAGCCAATAGAATTCTTCGCAAAAGCTACGTCAACCACGCGACGCTGACCTACTCTCAAGAGATAACCCACCTATGGAAATACCATGCCGACATCACCCAACGACGCTCCACTGGGTACAATTTCTACGAAATCAGTAACCCATTCTGAGCCCATGCTCATTCACCAGTTGTACAAGTACGTTCACTCCTCATGGACATCAACTAAAGGTGGAACAATACCTTTAAATCCAAAGTCATGATGTATCCTTATTCATACCAAGAAACTCCTTTCTGTTGTATCCAATCTCCTGCCGTATAATAGCCAATATTTCAAATTAAGTCCGTAGACCTAGTCACTGTCCACCATGAATCCCATATCTCTCTACATTTTTCTCAAGGCGTGTAGTTATCCTACCAATGAACCCATATTCTACTCTAACACTCTCCAACTTCGGTCAAACTCACTCCTTGAAGCAACCATTCGACTCCCGTTCTCACACTTGGCCTTCTAGAAGTTTAACCACCGCAAGGCACCTCCCACACGTCCTTCTTCATCCTTCGCTGCCAAGTTGTTTCCTTAAATCAAAATCTATCTCTGTAGCACTTGAACCAATAGATTGTTACTAAATTTAACCTTTTCGAAGGTCATCTATCTCAAGCCATCGGCACCAGAAACTAATTCAAATCCTGAATCGCCGCACACTATAATCTCTAACAGCCGCTTCCCCGACTCTATTTCAAAATACCTTGCCCCAAAGGCGAATTGAAGAAGACCATAACACCGGCAAACTCCTCACATTCAATCAAGGATGATGACACCACATCGCAGATGAATGTTCCACCACGCTCAAAATACCAAGTTATGTTACTCCATCAACCAAAATTTGAGCATTCGTAGGCCGATTTTGTAACGACCCAGTCGGTCGTTCCGTAGAATTTGCATTATTACTGTTGTTATTGCCTTGTAATAGGTTGGTTGGGCTGTTTATGATGTGTTAGAGTCGGTTGGCTCGGGTTCAGAATGGTTGTAGTGAGAATTGAGACATTTAGTCTCTAAAAATAGCTTTGTAGTTAAAAAAGTCAACTAAGAGTTGACTTATTGGTAAACAATCTTGGAATGCAGATTTTATGGCTCGTATAGCTTCGTTAGGTGATTTGGGACATAGGAGTGTGTTCGAAATATTTTTGTGATGTCCCGTGAAGAATTAAGCTTGAATTGGTGAAGGTTAATTTTTGGTGATTTCCGGTCGGCAGTGGAAAATAGGCTATCGGGGTTAGAATGGAGTTTCAGAAGTTTGAACAGGTTCGTAATGTCATTTTGGATATGTCTGCAAAATTTCAGGTCAATCGGATGTGTTTTGGATAGTTTCAGCATCGTTGGTGGAATTTAGAAATTTCAAAGTTCTTAGGCTTGAATTTGATGTGATTTTGGTGTTTTGATGTTATTTTTATTGTTTCGGGAGTGCAAATAAGTTTGAATGATCATATGTGATGTGTTAGTATGGTTGGTTGGGGTCCCGAGGGGCTCGGGATAGTTTTGAGTGGTTAACGGAGAGTTTGGAGTGTTTTGTTGTTGCTGAAGTTGCTAGTACTGGTGTGGTCGCACCTGTGGAAGGAAGACCGCAGGTGCGGAGTTTAGCTGTTGTTGAAGGGTTCGCAGGTGCAGACAGGAGGTCACACCTTCGGAAGCGCAGGTGCGAAGAAGAAATCGCATGTGGGAAAATCGGGGGTTTAAGTCATATGCGCAGGTGCGCACCTGGGACCACAGGTGCGCTAATAAGGTCGCAGGTGCGGAAATCCCTGGACAGAAAGTATAAAAAGGAGACTTCGCAATTTTTAACCCTTTTTCCACCACCATTGTTGTGCGGTTTCGAGGTTTTTGAGGGATTTTGAAGAGGGAACGTTGGTGCATCATTGAGGTAGGCTTTTTGGACTCATTAACTCGATTATAGGTGATTAAAGACCTTATTATCAGTGTTTAATTTATGAAAATCAGTAGAAAAAGATGGAATTAGGGCTTGAGATTATGAGACCTTTAGGGGATGATTTGAGGGGTCAAACGAACTCCGATTTTAGATTTCTTTATATGTACGAACTCGTGAGATGATGAAGAACAGTTTGGTATAAAATTTGTCGAGTTCCGAGATGCGGGCTCGATGGTTGGGTTTTGGCTAATTTCGGGTTTTGTGCTAAAATTTGTATTTTTCAATTGGAATTCATTCCCTTAGCATAATTTGATGATAAAAATCTGATCTTGGTAGATTTGGAGCGCTCGGAAGTTGATACGAGAGGCAAGCGGGTTGCAGAGTAGATTTTTGGGCTAGTTTGAGGTAAGTAATGTCTTTAAATCCTGTCCTATGGGTATGAAACCCCGGACTTTATATCCTTTCACGGATTTGGAGTGGCACACACATTGGATGACGAGTGTGGGGCGTGCACGAATTGGAAATTTGGAAAAAATGTACCTCTTTAGGCAACTATTGAGTTGCGAAACCGCTTTTAAATCATATGATTTATAGTATTACTGTGTTTTGATATACTTGGGTTGTAATCTATGTTTGGGGCCTAGTGTTGATCTATTTAACCCCTTGGGGACTGTTTTTACTGATATTCTCACTATTTTGAAACTATGATTTTTCACTCAGTCTTTCTTGTGAAATTGTTGACACTCTTATTTGATGATATTACTATTTCTTGAAATGAAATACTATTTTGGGTCGAGAACCCCGTATTATTCATGGCCCCAGTGGCATGTTGAGAGTGTCTGACTAAGTGTATCCGAGGGCCAATGTTGTGAGGATGTTATGATATGAGAGAGACCGAGTGCCTGAGAGTGATTTATGCCATGATGTGGCTTATTTATAGCGCTTGGTTTGTAGGAGCCCCTCCAAAGTCGGTACACACCCCCAGTGAGCGCCGGTACCTACTGAGTGCGAGTGCCGAGTGATGAGTGATTGAGAGGCATGAGTGATAGTGAGGTTGCCCGCGGGGCTGATACTGAGTGATGGTGAGGTGCTGAGGGAAATTGTTACGAGTGATGATTATGGCTCGAGGGGCAGTTCTATGATGATATTTTACTGAGTTTTTTACTATGATTTACTTCATTATTCAAACTGATTTTACTGAGAGTTTTACTGAGAAATATTGGAAAATATACTTATTTCAAAGGATTTCATAGAAACTGGTTTTCGAACTTATGTATACTGTATTGAGATTTGATGTTTTACTGTTTTGTGGATTGGTGTTTTGTGATGTGTGTTCATATACTTCAGACTGTGATTTATTCTCATTACTACTTAGTTGGCGTACTCATCATTACTCCATGCACCTTTGTGTGCGGATCCAGGTACTAATTCGGAGCAGTAGTCGTCCGATTTTGATGTCATCAGCGTTTTGGATTTCGAGGTAGCTGTCCAGCGTCCACAGCTTCTCCACTTTCCTTCTTCATATAGTACTTTGCATTTGATTCATAGACATTTATTATGACATTAGCAGAGTTAGTTTATTTATTAGATGCTCGTGATCGGTTAACTCCAGTCTTGGGAGATTTGTTTAGTCTGTTAGATTATTATTGGGGCGTAAAGACTTAAAAAAATTATTGTATACTCTGTTTGCTGCTTATTATTGATTTTTGAAATATTATAATAGAACAAATGAGTAGTTATGTGATGGTTGGCTAGCCTAGTTCCACGATAAGCGCCATCACGGCCGGTTAGGATTTGGGGTCGTGACAAGTTGGTATCAGAGCTCTAGGTTACATAGGACTCAACGGTCATGAGCAGGTTTAGTAGAGTTTTGAGGATCGGTACGGAGACATCTGTAATTATCTTCGAGAGGTTGCATAACCCTTAGGAAACATTCCACATTCTTGAATTCTTGTCATGCGAATTTGTTTTATTTATCCAAAGCGTAGCTCTTTGAATTTCTTTCATGTATTCAAATGCACACGCAAGCGCTTGATATCAGTTATGCATCGTAGGCTTTTGATTTCCATGGGTGATATGTGATCGTTAGTATGTTGATAATGGGCCAATAAGAAGGACTTGAGGCCGAATGTTTGTCTGTGGCTTGAGTGTTGAGATTTCATTTGGGTGAGCACATGTGTTGGGGGACTTATATGTCTGTTTATGTCCTTATTGATGGAACTTTGTGACTAGATGACTACATGGTGAGTGTGATCGGATAGTTAAATGTATTTAGGTTGTTTGATTGTGACCAAAATGAATTGGCGGGAGATGTGGCAAGAACCATTGATTATTTGACTTCTGTATTGAGTTAGAATATGGCTTCGAGTTATGAGTATTGAAGGACCTCTCGTGTAGTTTAGTTGTGGAGTGAAGTGGGTTTTCCTGTTATGTTCTGAGTTCCTATGATGTCTTTTGAGCTGACCAATGCCCCAACAGCGTTTATGTATTTGATTGCTGGTGTATCCAGCCGTGTTATAACTCCTTTGTTATTGTATTTATTGATGGCATCTTGTCGTACTCTCGTAGCCAGGGATAGCATACTCGGCATTTGATGATGGTATTACAAGGATATAAGGAGGGGAAGATTTGTGCGACGTTCTCTAAGTGTGAATTGTTGGCTCGGTTCAGTAGCATTCTTGGGACACGTGGTGTCCAGTGAAGGTATCTATGTGGTCAGACGAGTGTGAGTAGAGCTTCTAGAAGCTCAAGAATTCCTTGACCACAGCCCCAATGTTAGTATTTCCATCAGCTTCGGGTTCTTATACCGCTAAATGGGATGTCTTGGGGGAAGGAAGTGGTTGTGTTCTAATGTAGGAAGGTATAGTGATTGCGTGATAGCTATGATTTTTGGAAGTGTATAGGGAGATATCATTTTGAGGTTAAGCAAACAGGGGTATCTCCTGCGGGTTGTCCTGAGGTGTGTGACCCTTATGTTTATCTGTAGTAAGTTCTCTCTATCAGTAAATGATGTATGTTGTAATTTGAGTTTAGATCGCTCGTGGGAGTTGGCATGACCATTACAATGGTGGATGCGAGATTTTCATTTGATTTGAGTGTTAGATGGTTTGGGTCATATAAGCTTATGGAGGATTCAGTTGAACCTCACCATAATATGGTGGTAGTGATAATGTGTGGGCATCGTGAGTTATTGTTTGTCTTGATCTTTGGCTTTGA
>ML297749.1:1121-38319 GCA_005239495.1 Nicotiana undulata
TTGCATACTCAGTCCTGTTTTTATACATGTATTCGTATTTCAGACTCAGAAATCATTTATTTATCATGCATTGCCACTGTTTGGGTTGTTTACATAATGAGAGTGCTGTGAGGAGACTGGTAATTCTGACTGAGTATGGGCCTAGAGCCAAATGTTGAGATGATATACCCTTCGTGGGCTTGATATATATATATAGCTTTTGGGCCATATCCTTGGCGGCCCCTCCGGAGTCTTTACACCCCCAGTGAGCGCACAGTTATTGAGGGATGGATTTCCCTGGACATGGATTTGTCCGAGATATGAGATATTGAGGGATGGATTTCCCTGGACATGGATTTGTCCGATATATGAGATATAGAGGGATGTATTTCCGTAGCACATATGTTGTTTATGAGATATGGAGGGATGGATTTCCCTGGTACAAATTATGGATGAGTATGATATCCCGGAGATGGATTTCTCCGAAAGGCTGAATTGGCCTGCTCCCTCGGTACTTAGTGACTGAGTCACCACGTCGTACATGTTACGGGATGGATTTCCCTGGGCCAATGGCCAATTATGTGTACCGAGAGGACCACCTGTGAGAGTTGCATGTTACATACATGGCATTTATTTGTTATTCACGGATTTGACTAAGTTCTAGGGTCATTTACATAACATGATTGTCACTGATATTCTCGGTTAATTTCTGAAATATTCATTATTCGAATTGTTATTTACGGAGGTTGAGTTCGTCACTACCTCCTCAGACCATAGGTTGTTTTCGTTACTTACCTGCACACTGTGTGTGCAGATCCAGGTGCACCGAGATTTGACGCGGATCGGTGATAGCATCTTATCTCTCAGAGCCGACGAGGTAGCAGCTGGCGTTCGCTGTCCCGTCCCTCTTTTCCTTATTTTTCCTCCTGTATTTGAAATTGGAAAATTAAAACTTCAGTATTATTTCTCAGTTGTATTGATGTTAGTAGCTCATGACTGCGTGAGTCCAGATCCTAGATTGATTGTTGGAGCTTATTTCTTCTGTTAGACTGTTTTAACTGATTAAAAACTTCCGTATTTCTATGAGTTGAGCCAAAAATGAGTAAATTTCCCTAGTAAATGAATTGAGTATTGTTGTAACGGTTGGCTAGCCTGGTTCCACGACAGGTGCCATCACAACCCAGATGCGGGTCGTGACATCAAAAGAAGTTCGCCTAAGAAGGAACGACCAATGGTCAAGTAAGTCGAGGTCATGCCTATGAGGCGATATGTCAGCGAGTGGCTCGGCTATGGCCATGGTCAAACATTAAGAAGGCCCACATGGCGAATTAGACACTTAGATGTCTAAGAGAATTATTCAAAAGTATGATCAAAGGACTGAGGCACAGGGGTTAAGGACTGTTGGATATATGAGAGTGTTTTGAATAAATACTAGGGGAAGAGTGAAGTAAAGGGGGGGGACTGGTTCACAAACACAAACACATGTCACTCTCAAGGGAGAAAGGTTCAGGATATGAGGTGCTGCTCTATGAGGTAGAAAGAATCCAGCACCTTGGCATCCATCTATAAATCAGATCTATTGAATAAAGGAAGATCTATCTCTCCCACGGATTGGTGAACATTCCCTTTCACTTACTCCATTGTTGTTTGATATTATCTAAGTTATTATCTTTTCTTGTATCACGGGATTTAGTTGAGATTACAACCGATTTATTAATCCAACCATGTTAGCTTACTCTCGCTTATGATCTTTGACCTAGAATTAATTATCTTCGTCTAGGATTTGCCCTTCATCTCTTTATTTAGATTAGTTTAACAAAAAGACTTAAACCAGTCAATTGATACTTTCAAGCATATACTGACGAATCCACACAAACCAGTCAAGTGTTTTATTGTTCACAAGACAGTAAAGAATAAGAATATCTTTAGTAGACAAAGTGTTGAGGGACCCAATTCTAGAAAGTAAAGTGGTGGCTATCATGTGGGCTAAAATACAGTGTTCAAACTTGAGATTTTTAGGACTAGTGTCATGAGGGATTATCAGACAAAAAGGCTTTTTCCTCTTCTAAGGAAACTTCAAAATCTTTTGGCCAGGCGTTTTGCACAAAAATATCATACCCGTTAAACTTAGCAGAAAATATCTTCTAATTGATAAGAATCAAGAACAATTCGAGTGCCTAAAACCATGGACTTCAAGTCATCTTTGTCATTAATAAACAGATTGGCATAGAACATTCTCACATGCTCTTCATACACAGAATTTCCAATAGGATCAAACAGAGAAGAAAGGTGTTGAAAGTCAAAAATAGCAATCACATCGCAGTGAAATTTTTTCATAAAATAAATACTTACAAAGCGTCCATAATCCGTATATCTTGACTTATAGGACTCAAACCTAGATTTCTCACTTGGTCCATAGAAGACTAGTTTGTCCTCTGGCCCAAAATCTTTGTTTTCCACTTTCCCTTTCTTGCATGCAGGATTTTTGGGGGTTTTCTCCATAGGCCTCTTTCCTGCCTTTTTCTGTCTAATAGGTAGATTTTTCGATGATTCACTTCTTTCATTGTCAGTTTGAGTAAGTCTGACTCGAGGAATAATTCCAGGTTTACGATTTTTTCGAGGTTGTGGGTTTTCTGAAATTGTCTGCTTTGTCTGGTGGCAGTGGAAGATGAGAGGTTTATTTTTTCTATGGCAAGGAAATTTTGTGAGAAGATATGAAGAATAAGAGGGAGAAGAGGGTACTTATCTAGGAGTTTGGAAAGTTGAAGAGTTGCATCGGTTAAGGGAAAAGATAGGTTCAAAAGGAAGTGACACTTCTAATGAGTTGCCTCGATGCACCGATGGAAGTGTAATAATTACAATCGCATCAAAATTAACACAATTCATCAATTAAGCAAACTTAAGTAAGGAGATAAAATATTTTATACAGATACGAAAGATTTTTACAAAATAGGCATAATGCCAATATTTTCCCGCAATAAATAAAATCTTTCTTCTAAAAGAGGTTTTGTAAAACTATCAACAAGTTGAGACTCAATAATAATGAATTCTAATACAATATCACCTT
The DNA here is from genome assembly GCA_005239495.1 of Nicotiana undulata. NCBI lineage: Eukaryota > Viridiplantae > Streptophyta > Magnoliopsida > Solanales > Solanaceae > Nicotiana > Nicotiana undulata. The sequence continues at coordinate 4,168 of ML297749.1, forward strand.
ATGAAACATGATCACAGATTAAATGATGCTTGATTTCTATATGCTTTGCCCTAGAGTAATGCACATAATTTTGTGACAAACATAAAGCACTAGTATTATCACAAAATATAGGAGTAGAGGTAAGAGATAAATAATAACCAAGAAGTTGATGCATGATCCAAAGAACTTGTGTACAAAAACTTCCAACAACTAATATTCTAATTCGGTTGTTGACAAAGTAACACAATTTTGTTTCTTGCTATAGCAGAAAATTAGTGCATTTCCCAACAATTGGCATGTGCCACTAGTACTTTTCCTGTCAATCTTATCACCTGCAAAATCTGCATATGAAAAATCTTTTAACACAAAATTGTTAAGTGAGAATACCATAATCCTAATTCAGAGGTCCCGATAATATATCTAATAATGTGTTCAACTGCAGTAAGATGGGATTCTTTTGGAGCCGACTGAAACTTTGCACATTTGCACACACTGAACACTATATCTGGTCGACTAGCAGTGAGATATAATAAAGATCCAATCATTCTTCCCATCATGCTCATTTCGAATTCTCCTTTCATAGCGTGAGCGAATTCTTCACATAGTACAAAGTTAGGACTTCAAAAAATAATAACACCAACATAAATTTGAGTAATAAGATTACCTGAATTTGAGTGCTTAACAAACAAGCTTGTGTCGATATTACCTCGTTTGAAACCTTGATTTAGAAAGAAAGAGCTTAATCCTTCATACTAGGCTCGGGGAGCTTGCTTGAGTTCGTATAGAGCTTTAGACAGCTTGAATACATGGTTTGGGAAGTTGTCACTTACAAAGCCAGGAGGTTGCTTCACGTTTACTTCTTCAGAGATGTATCCGTTTAGAAAGGCACTATTTACATCCATTTGAAATAGTTTGAATCCTTTATGAGTAGTAAAAGCAAGTAGTATTCGAATAGATTCCAATATTTCTACATGTGTAAATGCTTCATCGTAGTTGATTCCCTCCTGCTGAGAGTAACCTTGAACAACTAGCTGTTCTTTCTTACGAACCGCTTGATCGGATTCATTCAACTTATTTCCGAAGACCTATTTAGTTCCTACAATGGAATCATTTGATGGTTTTGGAACCAATTCCCACACTTTATTTTTTTCAGATTGATCAAGTTCATCTTTCATTGCTTTGATCCAATAGACGTCTTTAAGGGCTTCATCCACCTTAGTTGGCTCAAGTTGTGATATTAAAGCCGCGTGAGAGTTGAACTTCTGAGATCTTCTGGTAGGGATACCCTCCTGTGGATTTCCAATGATGAATTTGTGGGGATATCCAACTTCAATTTTCCATTCATTTGGAGCGTTTATGATTGACTCCTTTTCCTAGTGGTTGACTGTTCTGCAGAAGAAGATTCCTGAATTTCAACGTGGACCTCAGTTGACTGATTCTGCTGACTGGTCGACTCATCTTGATTCTTGACTGTCTTTTCCTACAATAACAGAGTTTGGGACAATAGAAATTTCCTCATTTTCAGGAAGTTTTTCGTTCCTTGAGCAAGGGTTAGTATCCATAAAATAACATGAATTGATTCTTCACTGCATAAAGTTCTTTTATTGTAAACTCTTTATGCTCTACTTGAGATAGAATATCCAAGAAATATACCTTCATCGCTTTTTGGATCAAACTTACCCGAATTGTCCTTTCCATTATTGTAGATGAAGCATTTGCATCCAAATGGGTGGAAGTAACTGATGTTGGGTTTTTTATCGTTCCATAGCTCATATGGAGTCTTTTTAAGAATGGGCTGAATCAAACATCTGTTAATAATATGACATGTTTTGCTCACAGCTTCTGCCCAAAAGTGGTGGGGTATAGAGTTTTCCACAATCATGGTTCTTGACATGTCCTGCAAAGTTCTATTTTTACGTTCTACCACTCCATTCTTTTGAGGCGACCTTGGCGAAGAGAAGTTGTGAGAGATTCCTTGATCATTGCAAAAGTTTTCAAATGCTCTGCTTTCAAACTCTTCTCCATGGTCACTTATGATAGTGGAAATGTAGTATCCTTTTTCACGTTGAACCTTCTTACAGAAAACTTCAAAATTCCTTAGAGCTTCATCTTTATGACTCAGAAAAATAACCCAAGTGAAACGAGAAAAATCATCTACAATAACAAAAGCATATTTTCGACCACCAATGCTAGCAACTCTAGTTGGACCAAATAAATCCATATGCAAAAGTTGGAGAGGTTTAGTAGTAGAGACAATGTTTTTGATTTTGAAAGATGAACGAGTTTGTTTTCCTAATTGACATGCATCATAAATATGATCTTTTGGAAAATCTAGTTTTGGAAGACCAATGACAAGATCATGTTTGGAAAGTTTTTGAATAGTATGCATGCTAGCATGACCAAGCATTCTATGTCATACTCAGGGATCATCAATCATAGATGTTAGACAAATTTGATTACCAAGACTATCGACATTTACTGATAGTATGGACATTCTTGTCTCTATTACCAGAAAGAATAACTTTACCCCATTCATCTTCTATAAACCAACCATGTTTCTTAAAACGAACCTCATAGTCATTGTCAAATAGTTGACTGATACTGAGAAGATTGTAACCAAGTTTATCAACCAGGTATACTTCGTCTACATCACATAGTGAACTGAGAGGAACCTTTCCAACTCCAATTACGTTTCCTTTTGATTTATCTCCAAAGGTAATTGTTCCTCCATCTAGTTTGGTGACCGTTTTGAATAATTATTTGTCACCATTCATATGTCTAGAACACACGCTGTCAAGACACTATTTTCCTTTTTTATTCTTCTTGCGGTGTTCCCATAAAAAGAATTACTTGTTTTTAGGTACCCAAGCCTGCTTGGGTCCTGAATGGTTAGATTTCTGAGTATTAGCTTGACTAGAGGATTTAGATCTCTAGACTCATCTCCTATTGTCCTTGAACCTGCAATGGTTAGAATTGTGGCCAAGTTTTCCGCAATAAAAGCAAGAAGGACCATTGGGATTATCATAGCCTCTTTCTGCTCTGATTCTATTCCTGCATTGGTTAGTGTTGTGACCATTTTTGCCACAATAAGAGCATGCAGTAGAATTTCTAGTTCTAATAAAAGATGTATGAAGAGAAATTTGATTTGATTTGACAGAACTATGACCGGTGGATTTTCGCAATCCATTCAGTTGAAGATGAAGTTCATTAACTTCATCTTGAAGCATATCACGCTTAATTTCACAAACTTCCAGCTTCAAGGCCCAGTCTTTCTTTTCTCTTTTGATTTTTCTGAGTTCATTTATAATTCTTTCAATATCTGCAAGAGCAATATCAACAAATTCTTAGAGTTCATAACAATTGGGATATGGGGGAAGACGTACCTCACTAGTTCCCTCGTCTGCCATAAGACCAAGTTCACCTGAGTCCTCTTCCTCATATGTTCCTTTGTCTGCCATGAGCCCAAGTTCACATGAGTCCTCATTGTTGTCTTCTTTTATGGCCATGAAACACATATTTACAATTTCTTCATGGTCAAATTCTTTTTCATCACTCCAAGCTCCAAAGCACTTCTTCTTTTGAAAGTTCCTGCTGAGTTTCTTCTTCAGCTCGGGGCATTCAGCTTGAACGTGTTCAGGTTTTCCACATTCATAGCATCTTCCATCATATTTATCATTATCATTGTTCGTCTTTCCTTCTCTGAAATTTGATTTACCTCTCCCGCTATTTCTATTTTTCCTCCTCGTTCTTGTTACAACTTGAGAAAGCATGGCTATGTTTTCATCTTGTTCTCCTCCTTCCTCTTCCTCTTCATTTTCTGGTTCAGCCACAGTTACTTTAAATGCAACTTTTTTCTTCTTTTCTTGCTGAATCTGCATGTCCAAGTGAGTTTTCACAAAGGCAATTAGATCACCTCTAAGTTCATCATAGGACATTTTGTCAAGATTTTGACATTCTAGAGCAATAACTTTGGGTTGCCAAATCGTGGGAAGACTTCTTAGAATTTTTCTGACCCGTTCTCCGCTTTTTATTGGTCTACAAAATAACTTTAAATCTCCAAGGATTTTGTTGAACCTGGAGAACATTTCCTCTACTAATTATCCATCCTTCATTTGAAATAATTCACAGTCCCGAACTAGAAGATTGACCATTGTTTCTTTCACTTTGTTGGGTCCTTCATACGTGGCCTCTAATTTATCCCACATTTCCTTAGCAGTTTTACACTTTGAAATCTTTTCATATTCTTCTCCACCGATATAATTATACAACAGATTTTTTGCTTTGGCATTCATGCTATGACGGCTAATTGTTCATTAGTGTAGTCATCTAAGTCAAGTGGATCAGTTGATACTATGACTTGACTATTTTCATCTTTCTTTGGCCGAATTGGAATATTTCCCTTTTTGATCAGGCGCCAAACTTTAATGTCATATGAAACAGGGTGTGTTTCCATACGTACTTTCCCGTGAGAAAAATTTTGCCCGTTGAAATATAGAGGTCGTACTTGAGAGGTTCCTTCTTGAAATAGCGCTCCAACGACTGTTGTTTGGGCCCATGATCTTTTCCTCACTAGTTGTTAAGAAAGTTTGTGAGCTTTGCTCTGATACCAATTGAAAGTACAAGAGGAGCGGGGTGAATTGTAGCCAACTAAAAATCTTGATTGACTACGTGTGAGTTTAGTCGACTAGGTTTTGCATAGTGAACAATTACAGTAGGAATGAACTAAACAAACGGAAAGGTAAAGAAGACAACATTTTTTATACCGGTTCAGTACCGGTGTGGTACCTACGTCCAGTTCCCTTGGGTTACAAGGGTTCTCTTATATCTTTGATAAATGATTACAGTAGTGATGGTTTTAGTACATTCACCATCAACGATATTCAGCAACAATAGTTTTTGTAATGTTGAAACAACTCATTTTTTGTGTTCTAACTCTTCCTATCTTTTATGACACTTGTAGACTCAAGAATACAATGTTTGTAATAAGAACTAGAAAGGCTTAGAAAACAATTTGTGTACTTGCATAAGTCATCTTCTTGAAATTTCCAGTCTTCTTATAAGAGAGTTTGAATAGCCGTTGCATATTGATCTTTGATTGAGGCATAGAATCCTCTAAAAGATTTGGCACAAGGGGTGCCTCCGAATCCTGCACATGAGATGGGTTGGATTCGTTTACGTCCCCCACCTTTCATATCCAAATTTTAGGGAGTGATTTGTGGTTTCGATTTGGTTGATTAATCTTCTAATATAGTCCTTGAGGTATGACATGATATTCTCTAGCAGCTGCACTTGATATGTTTCCTTGTTGAGTGAGCCTCGATGTCCTTTGATTGAGACTGAAGCGTCGGGACTAATTTTGTTTCCTTTTTGATGGATTTGACTTCCTTTGATTTGGCATTGTTCATGTTATCTTTGATCTCATTTCCTTTTTGATGTCCTTACCAGAAGGACTTCCCTTGAAGTAGTGTTTCTTCCTAATTTCCTACAATCAAATAGATACGATTAGATTTGCACTATTGTCATCATTGAAACTTAGATGTAACAAGTGGGTCAGGTTTAATTGGGTGGGCGGGTTAAATTATCTTAAATGGGTGACCATATTTAAACTGTGAAAAAAAGAAATCCACATAGGCACCATGTAGGAAAACAAAAGTCGGACATGGGGATTAACGGATGAGGGGCAAATATAATCTTAAAGTATAACAATAAGGATAAATATATCAAAAAGGTATAACGAAAGACAAATGTAACCTTTTTTTAAAAGTACGAGGTCAAATATGACCCTTCTCCGATATCTATATCAATTATCTATTATTATTACTATATTAAAAGTACAATGCCCTTAACGAAATGACGTTCATCATTTTTATCCTTTAAAATAGAATTCACAAAGGACTAAATAGTCATTTAATTATCTTCCTAATATTTAGGAATTTTAATTCAACTAAAATTTTACTAATTAAATCTTTTCTTATTTAAACTATGCGAGAGATCCTACTGTTTTGGAACTTTATATTCCATTATGATTTTAGCTTATATAAAAATTACAGAATATGGACAATCAAATCTATATCTATCTATCTATCTATATTATTATAAAAGCACGGATATTTTACGCTAAATATTAAACGACAAAAATATCCCCAAAATATCAATCGACTTTTATGCCCTTAAATATTTGCATAATTTAAGGCTATAATGGTAAAGTATCCAAGACTAGAGTTCTTTTTCGATTTAAACTACACACGCTACAAAATTGATATTGGGTATAATTCTTTTTGGACTTAATCGTTATCACAACTAAATATGCATGGTTTAGAGGATAGTAGTCTAATTATTTTAGGACAACTATATGTATGGTTCAGTTATTCTCTGGTCTACGCTTCCATGAATCCATGTAGAAAAGGTATAAGCCAACTATTCCTATAAAAGAGGTTATTGTTTCACATTATTATTCATATAATAACTTTTTGCTGCAGATATTTTCAAAGTATAAAATCGCATACATCTCTCCCGTAAGTTCCAAACCAATAAGTAGTATACATAATATACTTCATTTCCTTGCATCATATATTTACAAAAAATTACAACTTATAATTGGCTATAAGCATGTCAAAAAGCTTTTTTTTCTTTTTTCTTTTGGCGCTCTTCCAATACGTATTTCTGTGCTAATGAAGGATGATCGTCCGAACAAGGTTTGGTGTTGCTTTCTTTTTATTCCTTTATTTCTTAATGTTGAAATCTTTAGTTTATGGGATTTAGCTATTGGATGTAAATTATGGTGTTGCCGTAGAAAGAAGCAAAGTTCTCTAAAGGTATTTATTAGTTTTCTTTTCTATTTTCTTTTTCGAAATTGAGTAATGCTTTAGTTTAGGGTCATGTATATGATTTAGATCGCGTCAATGACTATTTTTGTCATGTTCTTAATTAACGTGCTTTGACTTAGAGTTTTATATATGGCATTGTATATACTCTTTTATTGGTAATGCTTACCATCCAATAACAAATTACTTGTGTGATTACAAGGAGCTGGGCCAAGATGGACAACAAGTATTATTTCTATTTCCAGTTGAAGTTATTGGAAAAATTGTTAGTGGGATTGTGAGTGGATAAATAACCAATGCGTTCTTCTTTCTTACATGTTTCTCATGTGATCTAGAACTAACTAGCAGTTTGTTTGCAATCACTTCTATTCCTTTTTTGCCATTTAGATCTCCATGTTGATGGTTCTCTCTCTAAGTTACATTACTTCAAATCACTTTTGCGACTAACAATGGAACTCCATATGACGACTTTAAGGCTACTTATTGACGAGAATTTTTTCTCCCGGGATATATCAACTATTATAGTTATCATTGCTACCCAGGGACGGATTTAGGGGAGAGGATTCGCCGAAAAATAACACAGTACATTTAGCAAAATCTGGTATTGCATATATATATTATGTTTTGAATCCCCTTGGCTTAGCCCTAAGGCATAGCTTAGTGGTCGAGGGGTTCTAAACCTTTGTGAGGTCATTGGTTTTTACTAGCTACAATATTTTTTAAATTTTTAATTTTTTTTCTTTTTTGAACCCCTTAACAGAAATTCTGTCTCCGCCACTATTACTATCTATCTTATAGGGGTGTACAAACCTAACCGGAAAACCGCACCAAACCGAAAAATCAAATCAAACCGATTAAAAAACCCGACTAGGTTTGATTTGACTTGGTTTGGTGTTGAGTAAAAAAACCCGAACCAAACCGTCATATAAATATATAATTTATATATATATTTTTAAGACTTTATATTGAATTTTCTTTAAAAAATATTGAAATATTTGAGATCCTCTCATGTGTTAACTTAGAAAGCGTACATTAACAAAAATTATTGTTAGACGACTAAGAAAATAACTATCATGTATTACTAAAAAAAACCTCCCATTAGAATATTTTAATAGATCATATATTTGTCAATTTTTTCAATATTTACTAAACATATATTCACTTATCAAAACTTTATCTATAACTTTAACAAAGTAAGATATGAACTATATTCATGTAACAAAAAAAAAACCGAAAACCCGACAAAACTAAACCAATCCAAACCGATATAATTGGTTTGGTTTGGTTTTGATAAAAATCGAACCAACCCGGTCCATGTACACCCCTACTATCTTATATGCGCGGATGTGAAAGAATAAGATGATGATATGTAACGACCCGACCGGTCGTTTTGCGTATTCGGACCCCGTTCTCCAAAATAAGACTTCCCGTAGCAGCTTATCGTGATTTGTGACTTGCGGGGACGGGTGGTTCGGGATTTGGAAGTGTTTGAAATAGTATCGGAACACTTGGTTCCTTAAGGTTGGCTTTTAAAGCCAAGTTTGACTTTGGTCAATATTTTGAGTAAACGCCCTCGGAATCAAGTTTTGACGATTCCAGCAGCTTCGTATGATGATTTCGGACTTGTACGTATGTCCGGAATGAGTTTTGGATGACCCGGGAGCGTTTCGATGCCAAATAGTGAAATAGAGTTTCCTTAAGTTTGAAATTTGGTTTGGAACATGATTTTATGTTATCGAGGTCCGAACGGAATTCGAGACCGGGAATAGTTCCGTTATGTCATTCATGACTTGCCTGTAAAATTTAGTGTCATTCCGAGTGGTATAGGTCGGTTCGGCGCATTGAAACGGAATTCAAGAACTTAGAAATTCTTAAGTTTGATTCTAGGGGTTTCGAGGGGTGATTTTGAGATTTAGCGTTGTTTTGGGTGTTCCGAAGGCTCGAGCGAGTCCGTATTATAATTTAGGACTTGATGGTATAATTGCACGGGGGCTCGGGTTGGCCCAGGTGCCTCCCGGACATCAAGCGAGGCTATAAACCAGCAGCTTCAGTTGCTGGTGCACCAGATCTGGTGTGACCGCAGGTGCGGTTGCCCAGATCGCAGGTGCGATACCGCCCCTGCGGTCAAGCCATCGCAGGTGCGACCCCAGGGGAGTTGGCCCAAAACCGCAGGTGCGGACCCCCCGGTGCAACATTTCTTCCGCAGGTGCGGCCACATGCCTCCTTGTCCATTTCCGCAGGTGCGACCATTTGGTCGCTGGTGCGGGACCGCAGATGCGGTCCTCGAGCCGCAGGTGGAGATCACTGGAGGCAGTGATCTCATTTAATACGGGATTGGGTCATTTTTCACCATTTGTTCTCTTCCATTGGCGATTTTGAGAGCTTTCAAGAGGGTATTCGGCCTAGCTACTAAGAGGTAAGTAATTTCCATTTAAATGTTGGTTTATTACATCAAAACTTAGGTAGATTAACATCTAATTAGTGGAAATCAAAGGGGTTAGAGTGAAAACCTAGGGTTGATGAACTTTATAGAATTTCACCACTTTTCTACCATGAAATCAAACAAAAAATATATATTATTGATCCTTAGGCTATGGGTGAGTGTTATCTTCGAAAATTTCAAGAATCCGAGCATGTGGGCCCGGGGTGTATTTTGGGATTTCTTCAAGAATAGTGAATTTACTAAATAAGTAGGAGAATTTCCATACTTTGAGCATGCATTGACACATTTATATACCATTTGACTAGTTTCGAGTCCTCGGGTGTAAGATTTGGAGTTTCGAGCGCGTTCTTGACCGGGAAGTTGATTATACGCGAGGTGAGTCTCCTTTCCAACCTTGTAAGAGGGAATTGTCCCCATAGTTAAATGTAAACGATTGGATTGTCCTTATTTGCGGGGCTACGTACGCGCAAAGTGACGGGAGTCCATGCGTAGCTACTACTCTGTTGTGTCGGGTAAAATTTAGGATTATTCACAAGCATGCCTCTATGTGCCTTACCTGTATCTTTGCATGTGTTCCTGGTTGCTTATTATCCTTGAAATTGACATGAGAATTTCGGAAGCTATGTGTAAGTTTAAGTGCTTGAATCCCTGAATTTAAGAATAATCCATGATAAATTCCTGAATTTCCTGATAATTCTGTGTATGTCTACGAGCACCCGTGTCGCATGTATAATTCGTGAGCGGGGTAGCCTTATATTTATGTCAACCGCGTCGCATGATTGATTCGCGAGCGGGGTAATAGATGCATCTATGGTTCGTGCCGCTCGACCCTCGGCAGTGCACATTTAAATTTCTGCGTCGCTTCGGCCGTACGCCTCGGCATATTATATGCTATGTGCTTGATTGAGAGTCTTATTATTATTCTTACCAATACAATTGTTCTGTGGGGAAAGAAACTTGTGATTTTTATTAAATATTGTTACTTGGCCCTTGCAGGTAGATCGTTATCTTTATATACTGATGCTACATGTCTACTTGCTTTCCATAAATGTTATTCCTGTCTAGATTCATTAAATCATATTATCGATACGACCCTAGTGAGTAACACGTCTACCTCTCGTCACTACTTCTTCGAGTTTAGACGGGATACTCACTGGGTACATATTTGTTTATATGTACTCACGCTACGCTTATGTACTTAATTGTACAGGTCCTGAGGCTGGTGCATCTGGTTATCATACCGGAGCCCGTTCCTGAGAGTGTTACTTGGACTAGACTACACGGTGAGCTGCTCTGCCTGGCGTTCCCCAGCAGCACTGTGGAGTTTCTATTACTTTTGGGATATTTCTGTCTACCCCTTTCAGACAGTTGTACATTTATTTTGTCTATTTGTATATTCCACTAGTCGCCTGTGGAATTATGACACTAGGTCTTGGCACACGTAGTTGATTCACTAGTATTATGCTACTCTGTTTTATGCTGGCAAACGATTTTTTTGAGTTACTTTAAATCACTTTGCCTCACATCCTCACTTTCATTTAAGGACTGCTTAAATTAAAACTGGACAAGTATTTGAACATCTCATTAATTTAAGTAATTTCGTTAGCAAACTAGCGTTGGCTTGCCTGACTTCGACGTTGGGCGCCATCACGATCTGAATAGGAATTTGGGTCGTGACATGATACTTAAACATGATCTACAATCAATAGAAGATTGATATGGACTATCTAGGGTCATCTGTTTGTGCTTAATGATCATGTGTAGCGTCCAGATTTATATTCTCTATGGTATTATTACGATGTTGGAGAAGTTATACAATCTCATTTTTTATACAATATTAGATGAATAATAAACTAATAAGTCACAAATCATGATCGATACACTACAAAAACTAAATACCAGAATCAATTAGTAGTAATACTTCGTGTAATTGTAGAAGTTGTATTTGCACTAATCTTATTTGTCTTCCAATAGTCTTGTAGAGAAAACGAAGTATGATTGTAGTTTTGGATTGGTCAGATATTTGAGATATATGTTGTTTTTCCAACGTTTTTCATGCATACTGAATTCTTGGTTTTTATAATGTTACTGTGTTTATTACGTGGTTGTATAAATATATTCGAGATATAAGCTTATTTAAGATAAGAAATTCAAATGTTTATTTCTTATTTTATTTTCTTTGGGTATTATAACTAGGAGGTTTTTCTATTTAAGTTTGAAATCAGGAAAAGTGTGATTTCGAATCGTGCACTAATAAAAATTCTATTTCTATTTAGGGAGAAGGAACATGATTTGACCAAGAATAGTGTAAGTAATTCTTTTTATTTACATCACAAATCTTTGGGAAAGTCTGACAATCATGTTACTCTTTTTATTTACATATAAAAAGCTTCTATAGAGATGGAATGAGATTCAGTCAAAAATTAACTTTGGATAATTTGAAGCATAAGTTAATCATATTTTGGCTCTAATTATAAGGCAATAATACCAAAAAATTTACGCTTTCAACTATTCTCTCAAGTCTCAATCTTCATCTAGAGATAAAGCCAAAGTCTTAAAAGGAAGAATCAAAAGGAGGTAAAATAAATTTTTGCAACTAAAACTTAATGTATTTCTTCCATGTCAAGTGGTTTAAAATGATTCTTATAATTATTAATAAATTTAAATAATTATTCTTTCATATAAATAATTTACAAAAAATCTACGTGCAACGCCTTTATATATATAAGTGCAGGAATCCTCTTTTATCTTTTTTCTCATTTTTTTGGCTTTTTCCTTCCTATTTTCCCATTTATCCGATTTTTAATAGTCTACATTTATTACTCACACCTCTTCGTTTGGGGTTATGACTCTTGTAAGTCCATAACCTCCCATTGTTTGTATGTTATAAATAACTTTGGTCATGTCAGTGATATTCTCGGACAAATTTTGGACGTTTTCACCTTTATTACCTTTTGCTCTTCCTTGATTGTATATTTAGCGCGGGCCACTCCTCTGCAGATACTGTTGTCTTTTCTTTTACAGTGGTACTTCCCTTTTTATTACTCCTATTTTTTTTCCTTTTATGATAAACGTCTTATATTATCATTCTGAAACGACAATTTTTTTAATTACAATCATTTTAGTTTGTTGTTTCATGTAAACGCACGTAGCCCTGTTGGTGTTAACAATAAATAATTTCGAGAATGTAACAAGCAGATACAATCATTTTTCATTGCATTATTTATTTATAGGTAGTGACTCTACAATCTATATCAATATATTTATAAATCTTAGTACTGACTAGGTGATGCGGCATATGGCCATAAATCACATTTAATCATTTCCTCTATTTATAAAAATTTTTATTCCTTAATTGGCACATTTTCGGACCCAAAAAAAAAAAGGATAAATGGCAAGAAGAAGTTATGGCACCTTATTATCAGTAACTGCTATTTTATTGTACCAATTATTACTAATCAGTAATTTCTTTTGCTTTATTGTATCGATTATTACTTATAAATGCTTCCTGTCGTTTGAACACCACAATTCTTTTTTAATTGCCATTAGTTCTTCTTAATTTTATTATGTCTTTTTCTAGAATCTCATGTTTATATTTCTTCCCATAATCACTTTCCTTCCCTTATATTTTTCCTTTGTACCCAAATACCATATCTTTTTAAAGTTGAAAATATATGCAGTGAAGTTTTAATGTTCAGGATAATAAAAAAGAGGGCAATGTGATGAGACTTTTATAATAGGATTTTAGTTTTCTGAACAGTGCAATTATGTAAAGAATTAACGTTTCTTTCTTTTAGTTTGTTATTTTTGTTTTGACAAAAGATTAGCAATTACAAGAATCACACATATCTTATTGACCCTGTCTCACTTCACCTTTAATTGCTCTCTCTAAAAATCTTCTGCCTATCTTGTATGACATTATTTTTTATTATAAGAATACATCTAGCAGTAATAAATGAGCTTTCTACTCTTTTGTTCTTTGAAGAACTCAACTAGGAAACAAGGACATAATTTTTCCTTCTTTTGTCCTATATCAGACAAGTAACCCTTTTATTTTATTTATTTCTTGCAAGTTTTCTTATTTCTTCTCCTTTTATGCTTTTAAATGCAGATTCATGTGAATGAAACAAAAAGTAAGAAGAAAGGGTAATGGCGCTTACTTTTTATTTTAGCGTGTTATTGTCTAATATTCTGATTTTGGGTAAATTTCCTTTCTTCGGTGGTTAATCTCCCTAGGCCCTATCCTTGTGCCTTTATTTTTACGTAAATATTCATTTCTTCCTTGCCACTCAAATTAGGTTAATAAGTTGATAAGGTCAGAGAAAAAAACACAAAAATGTGGCTATATCATATCTTGCTAAACCCCCTCAAGTTTTGCTGTTTCTCTTAAATTAACAACTTCAATATGGGAAGTTTCACCAGATATTGTACGGAAGACATACCTCGATTGAATTACTGCACAATTAATGAAACGTATATTCAAATGTAAAATATATTCATCTGTAAATGTGTTGTTGAAATATCAAAAAACAAGAAGATCATCAAGCTGAATTTTGACATATTAGAAAAACAACAAGATTGAAGTGGCCTTGGCATTACGTTGTTGCACTGAATTTTATCAAAATAATATTAACAATACATAATGATGAACAATACATGGTTCTGTGATAATGAAAACGTTTTGTACCATTTACTTGACTATAGACATTTTTTAATATAATAAACGTGAACATAGTTTAATTTTCTTTACAAAATACTAGTTTTTACTTAATAATTTTAAAAAGAAAAATGTTTTCCAATTCATTGGTATTTTTAACAATCGTGTGAAGCGCGGTCAGTTTACTAGTACAATATAAATATAGAAAGTTTGAATTACCACAAAAAAAACTACTATCTCACTTATAGACGAGATTTTATAGGTAAACACTTACTTTTTACCGAGAATATTTCATAATCTTAACATTAATATATTCACAATCTCAAGGACAAAATTAAATATAAGCCCCCTCCTTAATCGTAATAACTAATAATATTTTTTTTATCAATTTGGTAATAGGAAAAAACTAACGTGTAACAGTTATGAACACAAATACTTCTTTGCGTCTTATTAGTCAAGCACCAAGAAACAAACAGTGCAACAGCCATTTTGACGTTTAAGGAAGCCATCTGGTTTTGCATTTTCCCTTTCCTGGGGATGGCAATGGGACGGTGCCGGTTTAGACACATCCACTCCACACCGCTTGCCATCCCTTTCCCTTTCCCTTTCTTAAATCATATCCACTCCACACCGCTTACCATCCCTTTCCCTTTCCCTTTCCCTTTCCCTTTCCCTTTCTTAAATCACATCCACTCCGCACCGCTTGCCATTCCTACCTTTCCCTTTCCCTTTCCCTTTAAGAAGGCAATGTACTAGTTCATTAACCTGTTCATGGTTATTTCCTCAGTTTCCAGATCCAATACACTAACACAGTTACTCTCATTTTATATGTTTAATAAATAAAAGAGGAAACAAAGTCTGTTCAATCATCAATGGCACTATTTTTTGGCTATAGGCAAATCTATGTAAAATATGTGGACTTAAGATAGTTAGAAAGAAATTAAATCTCAAACGTGCAACCACAATGCAGAAAAGACAACAATATTTTCTCACATGTGCGACACTGATAATTTTTCACACATGCAACCATAACAAATTAAAGACACTAATATTTTCTCACACTTGCAACCATAACATAGACACTTGCGTGCAATCATAACGAAGAAAACTTAAACCAGCTTGAGAGAGCGGTGACGGATCCAGAACAAGAACCCAAACCAGGGTCTGCCGAGCCTGCAAACTAATTGTTGGATTTGTCACTTTGTGAGAGAGTTCAATGTATTTTCCAGTTCTCAATTAATCAAATAACATCAGCACGATAGGGCTGCTGCTCGTCGAAATAGCAAAACATACACATGACATGAGCCAAATTAATACAGCAAAAGGGATAGATTACTTAGGAAAATACACATTTACACTCGGGGGCTAAGAAGAATCAACAACTTCCTTGGTGCTCTCAGTGCACTATTTCAACCTGCCATGATCGAGGCACCATTGTAGCACTACGACTCAGTTCCCCATAAGACGTCTATATATATACTACCCAGTTGAATACAGTGAAGAGAAGTTGGCAAGACAATCATATGACCAGTTTAATTTACAGAACTGGAACATTACTATAAACTTTGCACGTCAACTGGCATGCAAATAACTGAATAGTGACCACAATAAAATTCTTTGGTCCCATTCATAGTTCCAAGTTTGGAAATCTGCATAGAGAAAATAGAAAAATTCTTTAATTGAGGCAGAATGTGACTTAACATGCTGCTCTTCTAGCATATGCATTTCTATGATTCAGTTCAAGCTATGACCTTGCCATATTACAATTCTGAAGAAGAACAAAAAGAGCAAGGCAAAATGATGTTCAAATTAGAAACTAAAAGAAGAAAGACAAGAAGCTGAAGACAAGCAAATTACAGCTCTTGACGTAGGCAAGATATCGAAAAAGTATATGATAGTAGTCATGTTTGTGAACTGTAATAAAATCTTGTAGGCTAAGACATTGAGCCTGGTAACTCAAAAGATATTCTCAGAGATTTAATCGCTTTTTGAGTTGGGGTTTGCATGGAATAGAGTTCTGAATTTCCATGTTCTATAACTTAAAAGTCACACAGAGAACTCTTCATGATATAAAAATAAAGCAATAAGGACAACCATATAGGGAAATGACCTGGCATCTGAATCCATCTTAGTGAGTCTGTTAAGTAATTAAATGACAGTATGTAACTCAAATGGAGACAAACACATAAGCTTTTCAACTTTTCAGAGTTATGAACATATCTAAAGATGATGAAATTCATAAAGAAAGTCTATAATGTGGTTTAAGTAATGACAATAAAAGGGAGAAAGTGTACCTTTCATCTTCATTGAGAAACTTGTGCGCAGAAGTACCGTCTATCCTGAGATGTTTCAATGTCTCGAGATATCAGTTCATAGTTAACCTGCCACCAAATTATCACCAAGAAAACAGGATTGATTCCAGAAGAAGTTTGTTCAATATCTTACGAAATTAGTTATTGCTACCTTATACCAATTAATCACCGGGGAAAAAAACATGATTACGGGGGACATTTTTTAACATTAGTAAGAGTCAAAATTGATTCTTACATCAGTCTTATCTATCTTCCAATCTGCAACTCTATCTGAGAGAAGGGCTGTATATTTTTCCATAGCCTTCTCCCTACTCATATCTCCTAGCCTGTGCCAAGAGCTCCTGAACAGCATATAGAACAAACTGTTAAGTTCATAACATACATAGCCTGTTGCACAAGTTTATGAAATTTTGAAAAGGATATACCTCAAGTTTTTACTAATGAACTCTGTGCATTATAGTGTTGGTTGAATGCTGCAGCGTTGGATACAAAAATTTTGCGACCACAATATTTTAGACCTCAAATGAACATTTCTATGCATGATTTTGGGATCTAAATATGCAAGCATAGGTTCAGAAATCTTTTGTTTTTTCTTCTCTGAGAGTCAGCCTAGTCAGTTGGTTCAATTAAACTCATGTATTATTTCTGAACTAACGGATAGTTATGATTCCTAATGCTTAAATTAGAACGATAAAGAAGAAAAGAAATACCATTTGGCACGAGCTGAAAGCTTAAAAGGCATCGGCCGCGGTCCATAACACGGCCCTTCAGTGGCAACCTTATGAAGCCCATAAAGCTCCATCTTCAACTCATTGTCAAGAACATCATCACTCTTCTTAGAATCCACAAATACAACCGCTGCACCGAATAGCTTTTCCAAATCTGTTCTCTCTATACCTTCCCAATCTTCTAATAACCCCTCATCTTTCTCCACTAATACATCACCCTCTTGCTTTTTCCTGTTTTCACCCTCTAAATTTCCAGCTCCCTCCTTTGCCACCCCATCTTTCTCACTTGGGTTGTTCTCAATTTCTTGAAATTCAAGTTCCTCCGGAATTTCTTCAACATAATACAGAGACCCAATTTCAAATTCCCGAAATTTTGGGGCCACATAACAACTTACTTTTTCTTTCACTCCGTTGTCATCACCACCGACATTTTGTTTAACGTATGTGTCCCCTTCTTCCTTTGACACTTGTTGTTCATTTTTCTTCATCTTTTCTGCTAATACTGTAGTTCCAACTATGCCAACATCCCCCATAGGATTTTCCTCGACAACAGTTTTGCTTTTCTGATCACTCGTTCTCGCTAGGTCCTCAACATAACAGAACCTTTTCTTACTAGTGTCATTCTTTGAGCTAGACGTAACAGCTGTGACACTAGACTGAAGACTCCAACTATAGTATCTGCCTGGCATGAAACTATGTGAATGGAACTTGACAAGTATGACATAAAAAAGAAACGAAAGTCCCAAAGTGAAGAGGAGTTCTTGAAAGAAAACCATACCTATATTGCAACAAGAGTGGGTACACAATACCAAATAAATGATGGAAAATTTGAAGGGATGAAAAGAAAAGGGAAAGGGATTTTGCAGAACAGAGCAAAGTATATTCTGGTTTTGTGGGAGTTGGAGTTGGGGTGGGGGGGGGGGGGGGGGGGGGGGGGGGGAGTGTCACTGTCACTCTGTGTGTTGTCAACGTTTGAAAAGAAGGAAAGTAAGGTGGCTAAAAAGGACAGTCTTGCTAACGATCATGAGGGGGGTAGAGACAAAGAAAACGACCTCGAGTCGACCATACTATGTACCTAAACATACACTATATTTCCTACTAAAGATTACCCAAGAATTTGTGCAATTCTCTGTTTTTAACCTTTCTTGTATCTTTGCTTCCGTGCCATGTTGTATTCATTTTTGGAGTCCGGAATCCAAATTATTGGGTTTTTGGACAAGTGTGATGTTAATAGGTTAAAAAAAGAAAGAGTTATTAAATTATATATAACGCGATTATAAATCGCACTATACTTTAACGATGTTTTAGTCGTTAAAGTATAGCGCAGTTTATTACCGCGTTATATATATAGCGCATGGTAAACCGCGTTATGCTGACACGATGGGACGGAAAGGTATAGCGCACAATTTTTCTGCGCTATATATGTATAGCACATATATAAACCGCGTTATACCTGTTTGTGGGCCCACCAATTAGTTAACTAACATAACAATAATTCAAATGGGTATAGCGCACTTTAAAAGAGCGCTATACATAAAAAAAAATCAGCCCCCGAGCTAGCCATTTCCTTATATAAAGGGGTTAGGATTTTACGAAAATCCATTCAAAAAATATTCTAACTCCCGTTCAAACTTGTCTTCTTGTTAAATTCTCAAGCATTTTTTCATAATGTCTGAAGAGCGAAGAATAAGAGTTTCATTATATTGGGGGGGAAGGGTGAGGTTGTGATGGAGAATAACTCTGTGAGGTACAATTTAACTCCACAGTGCCATGTTAAATTGCCACTTACAATGGAGTACGATACATTGGTATCGTTGTTATGCAAAAAAAATGAGTGTGAGAAAACGTTCGGTGAAACTTAAAGTAACCGGAAGATATCTGTATTTCGTCACTCCGCAAGGGGTTGCTTTTTACGCGGAGTTTACTATTGATGATGATGAAACTTTGAGGGATTTTCTGAGGACTCCGGATGAATACCCGAAATTTCTTGTAATCAAAATGTTGGATATGTACGTCAAGGTCGAAGACGTTCCCAACAATGAGGTTGCGCAAAGTAGGGATAACCCCCAGTCAACGGGTGGTTATTCTGAAGCAGTTTTTGCCGGACATGTTCCGGATGAAAGAGTTTGACTTGTTTTAAACTTATCACCGCCGACGAATGAGCAGCTAAAAATAATTTCTCTCCTGCTTTACATAATCCACAAGACGAGTGGTAAACTTCAATTTTCCTTTGTGTTATGATGTATATTTTTGTTGTATTGAATTTGTATTAACGCTCATATATTCCACAGGGGGTACCGGCCAGATATGAATTTTACAAGTTATGAAGCCACGCATAGTTGGAATATGCCTATTTTTGGTGTGTTGGATCATGGTGGTCCATCCGGGAGTCATCACCAACATGAAAAATGTCCATCATGGAATGTCATCACATTACGACTTGTAAGTGAAGTGATACAGATATATGGAAAGTATTTATTAATTTTAGTAGCTTATTATTTTGTTGTTTGTGCAGTGAAAATGAGCAAGTTTAACCACATGTCCTCACTCAATTTCCCGAAGACGGCGTATTAAATCGGGATCTGGTAGATGCACAAAGTGAGGAAGAGAACAGTGATTATGACAACAATGCCGAGGAATCCGGAGACGAGACACCCTTCCCTCATGAGGATGGTGATGAGGAGGATGAGAATGAAGGACCTGATTTGATGAGGGAGTATGCTCCATCCCCCCTAGACAAAGAGTGTACGAATCCTAGGTGTCGTTTCATTCAAGGAAGATTCCCTACCTTGATAACTTGCCAAGTATGCCGGATGTGGAAGCTATCACAAGGGATTTTGATAAAATTCGGACAACAAATGTAGGATGAGTCTAGACCAACGACGCTGGCAAAGGGCATGCTTTTTTCTGATAAAGCGCGCGTAAGCAGGGCTTGTAAAATGCACAACGTAAAAGAGTGTCATGAGATGCAGATATGGGAGTCAAGTCTGGATGTATACAAGGTTGTTTGCAGAGGTGGTTTTGGTCATGTCATTAGATGTTGCGTGCGAGAAAGAAGAAGACAGGTCTGTGGAAAGTGGGTAAATACATTCCCACCCACACATGTGAAATGGACACATTCAACGGGAATCACTTCAACTTGGATATTGACTTGATTTCTCTTGTCCTTATTCCACACCACGAAGCGTCGATAAGGTATAAAATCAAAGAGTGCATTACATCAGTCTAACAAGAATATGGCCATACCATTACCAAAAGAAATGCATTTCTCGGGCGCAAACGAGCATTTGAAATTGTTTATGGTAATTGGGATAAGTCATTTGCAGCTCTACCCAGGTACATGGCCGCACTACAGCACTTTAACCTCGGGACAGTTGTTGAATGGAAGATTGAGCGGATTCCGGGAAAACCAGAATATATATTCAATTACGTGTTCTGGGCATTTAAATCAGCAATTGATGGTTTTTGGCATTGTCGGCCCGTAATATCCATAGACGGCACTCATGTCTATGAAAAGTACGATATCAAGTTGTTGATAGCTGTTGCAGTAGATGCTAATGGACAGATGTTTCCTTTAGATTTTGATGTTTGTGCCAATGAAAGCCAAGAGACGTGGATGCTGCTTTTGAACCATTTGAAAGAGCACGTTGTCAAATAGCGTTCTGGTACTTGTCTAATATCTGATCGGCACAGTGGTATCTTAAGTTCTGTGGAGAATTTTCCTGCATGGCAATAACCTTATGCCTACCACCGTTACTGTGTGAGGCACTTTAAGGCCAATTTCCAGAAGGCATATCCCAACAAGGATATACATGATTTGATGTGGATGGCAGCAACAGACCACCAACAACATAAATTTTGTAGGCACATGGAATCTATCAGGAAAGAAGACGAGGCAGTCAATCGTTGGTTACTGCGACATCACCCTGAAAAGTGGACTTTGCATGCGGATGGTGGCAGAAGATGGGGAATTCTGACTACAAACGTGTCAGAGTCTTTCAACGGGTTATTGAAGTCGGCAAGAGGATTGCATGTCACTGCCATGGTGTGGATGTCGTTCCAGCAGATGGCGGAGAGGTTTGTTGAAAGGTCTGAAGTTGTAACGTCATTGATGGAAAGGGGTGTTGAATTATGCCAGTGCCGATGAAGAGATTTGAGAAATACAGGCGGCGAGCACATTTGCATTCATTTTTGCAGTATGATAATGAAAGAAATATTTTTGAAGTTCGCACCGCTATCCATCAAAATCGGGGGAATAATGTACATACTGTAAATGAATCTACAAGGTACTCTTGTGGGAAATGGTCCATCTACCACATGCCTTGCTCACGTGCCATCAAGTTCTTTCAACGTGTTGGTTTAGGTATAACCAACTACGTTGATCAACAATATAGTATTGCTACTTACTTAAACACTTATAGTGGGCAGTTGCAGCCAGTGAGTGCTGAGCATTATTAATCGCTGGAACCATTTAAAATGCTGTGTAACAAGTCCTATTTGCGTAGAATACGGGTGCAGAAGAGAACACGTATCGAAACCAAATGGATGTTAATGATATCGTTTATGCGCGCAAATGTGGTATATGCTCGCAAACAGGACACGGCCGTCGAAAATGTCCTTCGGCTGGTTTGGGTGGCAATAATAATCAAGCACGTGGTGGATGTTCTTCTAATGTGCCCAACTATCAATGAGTTTATGTTTGTAATAATTAGTTGTTTTGTTTATGTTGCGAGATTTATCAAAAAAAATTATGTTTGTTAATTATGATTTGAACTCTTCCATTTCAGGTTTTAAATGATAATTTTAAAAAAAGTTATAGTAAAGAAGAACTGAAAAAAATATTGAAATTTCATAACACAATATTTCAAGAGAAAAAAGCACAACAACCATAACACGCAAAGTATAGCGCGGTTAAATACTACGTTATGTGTGTTGTCTTGTCGAACTGAAAAAGCTGCCCGTCTGAGAAAAACTTATTTTGTATCCGACAGAATCTTTAACACGCAAAGCATAACGCAGTTATATACTACGTTATGTGTATATATAGCGCGGTTAAATACTACATTATGTGTGTTGTCTTGTCGAACTGAAAAAGCTGCTTGTCTGAGAAAAAAGCTGCTTTGTATCCGACAGAATCTTTAACACGCAAAGAATAGCGCAATTATATACTACATTATGTGTATATATAGCGCGGTTAAATACTATGTTATGTGTGTTGCCTTGCCTATAAATAACGGGCTCATTCTAGTTATTTTCTGCGCTCAACAATAACTAATAGCAAATCTTTCAATAAAAGCAAGGTATTTGTAACGCTGTCACAAATCGCTGAACGTCTTTATGCCCCAAGGTGCGAGTGAGGAAAATAATGCATGATGAATAATTGTTGGGATAATGGTGAAGTTGGACACCACTATTGGCACTACATGAACAAGTTTTATAAGGTTCCTGACGAACCTATTTGCAATTTTGAGGTATGGGTTGATGAACCCTGTTATCAGGAATGCTACAAAGAATCTTTGTAGCATCTTCATAATTTATGTTTAAAACAATGGGAACGTGAAAGACAACATAAGCGGGAACTTGCGGAAGTGAAGGCGAAACTGAAAGAGGTGGAAGAAGAAAAAAATAGGCTGGAAGAACAATTTAAGTGGTTGGAGCAGAGAATAATGGGAGGCAAGGACTAAACATTGACATATATGTGTTTAATGTACTACTTTATTTTTATGTTTCCCTTGTCATGTATTTTATTAGTTGTACTGAATTTTAATTATCTTAAGTTTTAATGTTTGTGTTTGTGTTGTAGTATTAAACTAAATAATGCACGAAAATTGTTGTTATTATTTACATGAAATATTATTTACATCAGATACAAAAAAAAAGGAAAGAAAATCAATGTGTCCCGCATCCGGTGTGCTTTAACGCAGCCGCTGGCCTGAGGCGCATCCCATCCTGTCCGGCTACGGTATCAGGATCATCCTCATCACGTCGCCTCTTTATAGTCGGATACGCCGCAGGATGATCATCAGTGGTGCTGGTAGATCGGTAGAAGGGGTCGTCGATCCAGTAGAAAACCTACATAAGAATAGAAAGCTCAGTATAGTAAAGTATATAACAAGTCACAACAATTTAAATTGTCTTACCATGATCTCGTCGGGCTCCTGAATGTAATCATCCGTCGCAGCTGTGTCAGCATCGCACGAAGGGGCCTCCGTAATGGGCGGGGATGAAGCCTTAATAAGAAAATTAATAAGGTTATGAAAATAAATGAGAATAAAAAAACAAATTTAAATTAAATACTAATAAAATCATACTTGCGCCTGTGATGATGAGCCATAACTCAGCCGGCGCCCACTATCCAAATCTCGAGTCGGCCGATCCTCAGCAGCGATAGATGGGCCTAGGAAGTATGTCTCCCAATCCACTCTAGCAAGGTCCATGCCCATGATCAATAATGGACCTGACGGGGTCACCTGCGAAGTCCTTGGAGTGAGATGCATCCCAAGGTTGTATGACGGCATGTCCGTCTCATGTAGGCCACCGGGAAAATAAGCGAAAACATCATCAGCAGGGGCCTCAACACCCCCTTGTTGGGGACCACCTCCTCTCCGCCCACCACCACCTCGTCCGGCACCCCCACCTCGTCGGACACCCCCACCTCGTGTGACACCCCTGCCTCGTTGGTACTGCTCTGGCTCCACATAATCAGGGTCGTGTCCCAAGATTTGATCCTCTCGAGCTCGCTACAGTGTCTGGGCAGCCACCTCTACAAATCGCCGGTCGTAATCGTCCAAAGCGGCCGCAGGATCACCGACATGCTCCTGCATCTGCAGTCCCATCTGATAGACTATATGTAGTCCAATAGCCTGCACAACATATAAAATATTAACTACATATATTTCACTAAGTCACAGTTATATAATTAATAATAACATAAAACATATCAGGGCTTCGTGCCACCCCGCGTATGGAACGTACCGACTGCCAACCTTATGAATGGGATTCCCGACTAAAAGTAGGGTAACGCGACAGTACCAGGACATATACATCTAAATAGTCTCCGTCTGGATCTGTGTAGGTGGGGGCGGAATCAGGTGAGCTCGCTGGTCCCAAGTATGGACCTACACCTCTAGCCATGCTATAAATGCGTCGTCCGCCCTGGAACGATCATCCCGCTGATAATGTGTAGCCTCCCATGTAGGCCCTCTCGGTACATACTGCGGACGACCAAACTGGCGAAGTACCCGCTCTGTGGCATGATGCTCCACAATATCGAGGTACGTCAGCTGGACGAAAGTGCTCCAAATCAGTCGGTCGGCCGAGCAATAATCTGGCACCTGTCAAGTTGTCGTTGTATGGCGTCCAGATGAACTATCAAATAAGAACATACAACATGAGTATGCACACCACTAATTGGACTTATACGAAGTAAGTTTAGGTACACATTTACATGTGCGCCCTCCAGCAGATCCAACACATCCCTGCAAAAGGGGAGATTATAATAAGCATCATACTCTCGTGCATATCCACGGTGGAGAACCCACCTCCTAGCTAAAGGGAGAAACAGAGGTGGTGCATTAGGATGTAATGGTGGTAGAGGTGGCTACAACTGCAGGAACCGCTCGCAGGCCCAAACATAACATACAAAGTTGACGTATGGTTTAAGATAAATTCTGACTAGGTAGAATTGGAACTAATGAACAGAGTATTCCCATATGTTGTCACTTGTAGAAGCGGCAGAAAATCACATACGTCACTCTAGGTGCCCATGATCGCGCTGGCACATCTGTCTGTACATGTAGGCGAGAACAGAAACACCCCAGTTGTACTGGGGTAAATCATCTAGCAGCTGAAGATGATGAAGAAATCGCAGGGTGACTAGGTTCCCCGAAGTGTTCGGGAAAAACCCACCCCCCAAATAGAAGAAGCAACATCAACCTCGTATACCGGTGAATATGTAGCTCGTCTGTATCGCCGGTGATGTCGGGGTGCAGTATCTCCAGGTGTTGTCTAATAGCACTCAAACTCATGCGACTGGCCCCCGACGATGAAGTCTCGTCCTGTGGCCTGAAACCCGTGAGCTGCTGCAGCATACTCATATGCTGAGGCAGTGCAACGGACAGGCCATCAACGGGCTGGCCATATAAAACCTCCACGTCCTGCAGCGTGATGGTAGCCTCACCAATGGGCAGGTGAAAATTGTGCGTCTCCGGTCGCCACCGCTCAATCAATGCCGTGATCAAAGCTCAGTCGAGCTGCAGCCGCCCGATCTAAAAAATTCTGTAGAATCCCGTATCCTGCAGGCGCTGGACTACACGGGGATGGAGATCTCTGTCCCTCATAAAATCCCACAGGTCGTCCACTCTCCTGGCGCGGAGAGTCTGGACAGGAACTCTCCCTCCCATACGTAGGCGGACCTATGATCGTCCTTTAACACTAATAGCTCAGCGGAGAAAGGTCCGGGATGTATAGGCGGCACGTCCATGTCGTCTACTGTAAATTAAACAACATTAATTGTATGTTTAATCTGTAAATTAAATAATTAATTTTTAGAGTTATGCAATATTTAATTGGACAGGGTATATATATCTATGGGTTCCAGACTCGATATTTGAGGCCCAATAGCACCAAGCTATCCTGATTTCAATATTTTTATAATTTTGTGTGTTTGTTTTATATTATTAATTTTTAATTATTTAATTAGACAGAGTATATACCTATGATTTTCATGCTCGATATTTGAGGCCCGGTAGCACCAAACTATTATGAATTCTTATGTTATTATAATTTTGTGTGCTTGTTTTATAAATAAAATTTTTATTTTTTAATTATTTAATTGGACAGAGTATATACCTATGAGTTCCAGGCTCGATATTTGAGGCCCAGTAGCACCAAGCTATCATGAATTCTTATGTGTGTCAATTTCAGTATTTTTATAATTTTGTGTGTTTGTTTTATAAATTACATTATTTATTTTTAATTATTTAATTGGACAGAGTATATACCTATGGGTTCCATACTCGATATTTGAGGCCCAGTAGCACCAAACTATCATGAATTCTTATGTGTGTCAATTTCAATATTTTTATAATTTTGTGTGTTTGTTTTATAAATTAAATTATTAATTTTAATTTATTTAATTGGACATAGTATATACCTATGGGTTTCGGGCTCGATATTTGAGGCCCAGTAGCACCAACCTATCATGAATCTTATGTGTGTCAATTTTAATATTTTCAGTCCTTTGTGTGTTTGTTTTTTAAATTAAATAATTAATTTTTGTAAATTGGACAGAGTTTGTACTTCATCTATCAGTATAAGAGATACTTAAACTACATGGATTCTACGCTAAAATACTCTACATTTTACTACGCTAAAAGACTCTACATTTTACTACGCTAATAAATAATCTAAACTAAATATAAACAACAAATACATTTTAAATCACATAACATTCACAAAAATACATATAAAATAGTAAAAGATATTAATTAACATTTTTATTAACAGAAAAAAAAAATTCTTAATTTTTACATATTTTTTTAGAACACTAATATCTAAGTCCAGACAAATATAACATACTACTTTCGCAAACAAAATACAAAACGATATGGAAACACATTCAAGTCAACTAATATGCATTATTATACGAGTTTCGACATAAACTATATCGGAATACCTCGATTTATGATTTTCGGAAAGTGAGTTAGTTGAAAATTTTAGTCCGAAACAGTGAAACTACAATAACACAATGCTTTGCTACGATGTGGAACCTACATTCTTGTCGTTTTGTGTGACGGGTGGGGCCCACAATAATTTTTTTGGGAAGAAAATGGGGGAGGGGGGACCGTTCTGTTTGGGGATTTAAAAATGGGGGAAGTGGGTGTTCTGTCGTGGGGAAGAAGAAGGGATTTAAAAAATGGGGTAGGGGTGTACATAGGTCGGGTTGGTTCGAATTTTCTAATTCTGAAACCAAATCAATTGTATCGGGTTATTAAAATTAAATACCAAACCAAACCAATAAATATCGGGTTTTTTAAATCTCGGTTTTTCTCGGGTTTTTCGGGTTTTCGAGTTTTTCGGTTTTTTTCCATAAAGTCTTCATAGCACAAAATGTAAAATTTGTGCTCCGCATATTTCTTTAATCCTAGTAAGACAGAACTATATAAAGTGTTTTCAATAAAATAATGAGATGAATCATGGCATTGTACTAAAATATTCAATAATAAAGATAATAAAATCGCATAAAATAAATATTATTAATAAGCCATAATGTAAACAAACATAATTTAAAATTATGACTAATATGTACTATATTTACATGACTAACCACAAAAAGGAAAAATAAGTTATACATTTATCTAAACAATAGGAGAACTAAAAAATAGATATCCAACACTAATTTCATTCATAGTACAATCGAATTGAATGTCTTTAATTAACATTAGTATTGATTTGATTTTGGTTTAAGATCTATTTGAGTTACTAACATTTATGTATTATAAAACTTATTGGAGCATCCAAAAATTATAAGCCCAAACTTGAAATAATACGTTAAAAGATAAAACTATGAAAAAGCTTAAGAAATAAACTACACACTATCATAAATATTTTTATGCATTAAATATATTTAAAACTTCTATACATATAATGTCGGGTTGGTTTGGTTCGGTTTGACTTTTTTTAGTTAAAACCAAACCAAACCAAACCAAATATGGTCGGGTTTTTTTTTCTCAACACCAAACCAAATCAAACCAAACCACGGATTATCGGGTTGGCGCGGTTTGTCGGTTTCATTTGTACACCCCTAAAATGGGGTATAGCGCGGTTAATATTGCGCTATACATATATAGCGCGAAAAATCTGTGCACTATACCTTTTCGTCACATCGTGTCAACATAACGTGGTTTATATATATATATATATATATATATATATATATATATATATATATATATATATATAACGCGGTAATAAATCGCGCTATACTTTAACGGCTAAAACACAGTTAAAGTATAGCGATTTATTACCGCGTTATATATACTTTGGTAACTCTTTGTTTCTTTAACCTATTACCGTCGTACTTGTCCAAAAACCCAATAATTGGGTTCCCGACTCTTATTTTTGTACCTGGTGCAATGTACGCAGTTGAATAATTTCAATATATTGTACTATTGAATAAAAGAGAAGTGGCTAAACACATATGCCGCTCCTAAATTTGTCCAATTATTTTATTTAGACATTTGAATTCCGAGAATAGTTATTAAGGACATAAACTCCTTTAAATGTGTACTTAGTAAATACATTTTCTTAGACAAAATGTGTATTTTTCACTTTCCTTTAGCGCTTTAATATCTCAAAAATGGTTAATCCATTTTTTTCCAACTTTTTCTTCTCCTCTGCGGCTAGCCATGAAAAAAGATGACAAAAACACTCAAAAAACTTTTGATCTGTTTTTCTGATCTCCACCCAATTCCTACACATCCATAATTAGCCACCATTAGCATCTTTTTTGCCATAGTCACAACTTTCGTACCCGCTATTTCGTGGTCAATCACAATCGTTGTCACCTCATATTCTTCTTCAAAGTAGAGTTTAAAATGAGAAATTCTTTTGTAATTTAAAATAATATAGGGATGTGGCTCTTTTAATTGGAGTAAACCTCAAAAGCTCTATATAATTAGTTCTAATTATCTAGTAGTTATATTTTCCCAATGTCATTAGTTATACTAATCAATACTATGGGCTTAGTAGCTTTAAACATATCATGAATTTAATTGTTTTAATTTGAGAAATGAGTGAAAATGATCACGGTATTAAGTCAATATGAAACAGTAAATAAAATCAAGCAATTATTTTCTATTTATAAAGGAAGCCGAGTCATTCTTTTCGCCAAGGAATGTGACGTAGATTGAAAGGTGGTGTAGGGTGGGGGTGGGGGTGGGGGTGGGGGAGGTAGAATACTGTAGCTCAAAGTAGTTTCTTGTCTATCTTAGGAAAGCAACAACTCTTTAAGATTCTAAATGCATTTAATATAATCTAGTTGTTTGATTAGTTGCAAATACAAATAACTTCCCCTAGTAGTTTCTTCTTTTGCAAATAATCTCAAGTAAAAGAAACAAGCTGTGTATATTGTCCAATGTCCACGCAATAAGGTGAAATTTATTGCTCGCTAATAATGGCTCGAACTTATTCATAAAAAGCGGCAAAATACATAGTTTATCCATCAACCTTGTATGTAAATTCCTATTACACACTCGATAAACTCAGGTAAACTTTTACACATCCAACCTTTTTCAAGTTGTCTAAGACCCGATGTTCACCGGGTCCATTAATAATTCGTACGGTATATTTGTCATGGGCGGCTTTTCATCCATGCCCCATGACCCCTTGGACGCGCCCCGTGGCGTCCTAGCAAGCCTCCCAACGCCTAGCGCCACGGACGACCCCGTGGTCTTGGCCGCTCCAAGTGACAAGAGCGCAGGTGCCTCTGTCGCCCCACCAATTTCCCTCGCTAGCGCCCAGCCGCAAGCACCTGCCAACAGCGTCGCGCGCGCAGACAATGCCTCGCGCAGATCGTGATGCCTGAGACAAAGTTGCTGCCAACGGACCTGTTTCTACCTTTGTAGAAAACTAAGCCCTTTTCTCTGTAAATATAGAGTAGCTTTATTTCATGTACTTTCATTATGTTTCTCTAGCGTAGTTTAGTCTACTCATGTAATGTTGGTTTATTTTTTTAAAGCATTATTAGGGGTTATCAAGCATTCAAAACTTTCTAGCAAGCAAATCTTTGTACTGGTGTCTCTACCCCTCGACACCGCGTTGCCTTCATTTTGTAATAGCTTTCATTATTGCAATCCAGCTTTCATTTCAAATTTCATTACTGTTCTCTCAATTGTGGGCATTGGTTTTCCCACACGGCACTGACAATCTAGTCTAGCGTGTGGCGAGGACCTCATTTGGCGGACAACAACCACCCTGACATCGGTTGCTTAGCCTTACGTCGCCCTTCCAAAGAATCTCAGGAAGGCGCCCCGTAACAGTTGGTATCAGAGCCTAGGCTCGACATCGGACGAGGGAACGCATTGGCATCACCACCATTTCTGACCATGGTGAATCAGGGGGACTGCATTGCGACCCTTGAGGAGACGGTTGACGTACTACGACCCATTGTAGAAACGGTGCCGGAACCGAAAACCAACCTACTGCAAAGGTTGGACGACCTGGACCGCAGAATGGCCCAGTCCGAAGTTGACATAGGAAACATGAGCCGCGACTCTGAAGGAGACCGGCAAACGGCAGCTACTGAGGCAGCCGAAATTTTTGATAAATTCGAGGGCCTCCAACAGGAGCGCGCCGAGGATTTAGCCCATAGGGCACAAGAGGCAGACAGGATGACAACCATGCAGCAAACTATCGACAACTTGACAGGTCATCTCAACGCTGTCAATGCTGCTCTACAAGGCTTGCTTCGAGGCGGTGGAAATCAAATCGGGGGCGCTGTGAACCCCGCTCCCTTGGCACATAAACTGAAAATTCCTGAGCCAAAGCCATACATTGGGGCTAGGAATGCTAAAGAAGTGGAAAATTTCATTTTCGACATCGAGCAGTATTTCGACGCCGTGGGATGCCTAGAAGAAGCCAAGAAGGTAGCAACTGCTACCATGTATCTTCAGGTGATGCTAAGCTCCGGTGGCGAGTGAAGTATGAAGCCATCAGGGCCGGTCGGGTGAAGATGCTCTGGAGACATGGGCGGAACTGAAGGCATCTATACGCCTACAGTTCTTTCCCGAAAATGTTGAGTACAATGCAAGAAGGAAACTACGGGAGCTCCGCCAGACCAAATCAGTGCGGGAGTACGTGCGAGAATTCTCTGCACTCATGGTGAACATTCGCGACATGGGGGACAAGGACAAGCTCTTCACTTTCCTAGAGGGGTTGAAACCTTATTCTCGCATGGAACTACAAAGACAAAGGGTAGATACCCTTCCCAAGGCAATCCAAGTAGCGGAATGCCTTGGGGACTACCAGATGGAGACTCGGAAGGATAGGCCGCAGCCGCCTGTCCGAGCGGGTTACAAAGGGGGCCAGCCTACCAATGGTGGCCCTAACAGAAGTGGGGGAGACCGGAGTGCAGGCAAACCTAAGGCTCCCTCCTCAGGCAGCAACAGTGATGCATCAAACAACAATGACCGGGGGAGAAAACCACCCTCAGGGTGCCGTCATTGCGGCGGGCCTCGTTGGAATAATGAGTGCCCACATGCACAGATGAATGCCCATCAAGCTTATGACGATGGGACAGATGATGATGAGGATGAACAGACCGAAGCAGTCGGTGCGTTCAACGCCATTGTGGGTTCTGTTTCTGAGGTATTAGCGGGAACCAGTGCTGGTATCCGCAAGAAGAAGGATCCCCGTCAAGTCGCCAAGAAAGGGGCCAAGAAGATGAATAAAATAACTCCTCTTAAGCAAGAGAGGACCTTGATGTTCGTTGAACTGAGGGTAAACGGAAAACCCATTTGGGCGATGATAGATACAGGTGCTAATCACAACTACTTGGCCTCAACTCAGGTGGAGCGTTTTGGGTTAGTTGTGGGAAAGGGTCGGGGTCATGTCAAGGCTATTAACTCACCACCTCAACCAGTGGGTGGAATAGCTGAAGAAGTACCGGTGAAGATGGGGCCTTATGAAGGAAAGTTCACCTTGCGCGTGGTAATCATAGACGACTTCGAGCTGATAGTGGGACTGGAATTCTTGAGGCAGACCAACACCATGCCCGTACCATATGCGGACATGCTTCTGATGATGGGAGTAAACGGGGCCACACCCTGTACTATCCCGTGCATATCCATGAAGATGGCCGCTGAGAACATCTCGGCCTTGCAGTTGAAAAAGGGAGTCAAGAGACATGAGCCTACATTTTTGGCTACCCTATGCATTGAAGAAGTAGAACGCTCATCGGGTCCACTTCCTACACCCGTAAAGGAGCTACTACTGAAATTTGAAGATGTCATGCCACAGAAAATGCCGAAGTGACTTCCGCCTAGGCGCACTGTGGACCATGAGATTGAGTTGGTGCCGGGTGTGAAGCCACCTGCCCGGGCACCNATGATGGTAGTCTACGCCTCTGCGTGGATTATCGGGCACTGAACAAAATTACTGTGAAGAACAAGTACCCTATTCCACTCATGGAAGACTTGTTTGACTGATTGGGGAGTGCTACAGTATTCACAAAAAATTGACCTGAAGACAGGGTACTGGCAGGTCCGGATTGCTGAGGGCGACGAACACAAGACGACCTGTGTGACAAGATATGGGTCGTTCGACTTCCTAGTCATGCCGTTCGGCTTGACCAATGCCCCAGCCACATTTTTCACCCTGATGAACCAGGTCTTCCGAGAGTACATGAATGAATTTGTGGTGGTCTATTTGGATGATATTGTGGTCTATAGCCAGACACTAGAAGAACACCTGGAGCACTTGCGGAAGGTCCTAACCCGATTGCGGGAGCATGAATTGTACGCAAAGCTATCCAAGTGTGCCTTTGCTCAGAAACAGATCGACTTCCTCGGGCATGTCATTGAGGAAGGGCGGATCAAGATGGACCAGCAAAAGATCCAAGCCATTACAGATTGGCCGCCACCCAAAGATATCCATGCCTTGAGGTCATTCCTTGGCCTATGCAATTTCTATCGGCGGTTTGTGAAGAACTACTCCCTCATTGCAGTACCATTAACTGAACTCCTCAAGAAGGTCACGCTTGGGATTGGGGTCCGAGGTGAGTGGAGGCCTTCAACGCATTAAAAGAGGCTATGTCTAGTAGCCCTGTCTTGGCCCTTCCTGACTTGGCCAAGCCATTTGAGGTGCAAACAGATGCTTCCGACTATGCTCTTGGCGGAGTCTTACTACAAGACGGACATCCCGTAGCATATGAGAGCCGGAAGCTGAAGGATGCAGAACGGCGCTATGCCGCCCACGAGAAAGAGTTATTGGCCGTCGTCCATTGCTTACGCCTTTGGAGGTATTATCTGCTTGGATCACCATTCGTGGTCAAGACAGACAACACAGCTGTTAGTCATTTCATGACCCAGCCAAAGCTGAAGGGCCGACAAGCCCAATGACAGGAACTCCTAGCAGAATTTAACTTCAACCTGGAGTACCGAAGTGGGAAGTCTAATCATGTGGCTGATGCACTCAGTCACAGAGCGGACCTAGCATCGGTGTGCCTACTCGCCACCCTAAGAGGGAGCGAAGTAGCCACCACCATTAAAGACCAGATACAAGATCTACTTACTAAGGATCCCGCTGCACAGTATTTGGTTGATCTAGTAGGACAAGGCAAGACTCGCCAGTTCTACATGGAGGATGGTTTCCTGAAGGTAAAAGGGAACCGACTTTATGTTCCAAAGGNTGTGTCACTAGATTTCATCACTGGATTGCCCAAGGTTGGAGATCTCACAACTATCTTGGTTGTGGTGGATCGGTTTTCTAAGTATGCCACCTTCATCGCAGCTTCTCAATATATATCAGCAGAAGATACATCTCGACTCTTCTTCTCTCATGTCATCAAATATTGGGGCCTACCCAAAGACATTGTTGGTGACCGCGATTCACGCTTCACTAGCAACTTTTGAACACAACTATTTAAGTGCCTCAGGTCAAAATTGAGTCACAACTCAAGTTTTCATCCACAATCCGATGGCCAGAAGGAGCGGTTCAATGGTATGTTGGAGGAATATCTCTGCCATTTTGTTACCGGATCGCAGAAGAATTGGGTGAAGCTTTTGGATGTTGCCCAACTGTGTTTCAATTCACAAAAGAGCTCCAGTACAAACAAAAGCGCTTTTGAAATTGTTACCGGGCAACAACCGCTACTCCCACACACCGTGAATGCACCAAACATGGGAAAATCTCCTCGTGCTACTAGCTTCTCAACAGAATGGAAGCAGAATATGGAGATAGTACAGAGCTATCTGGTGATAGCCCAAAAGCGAATGAAGAGGCATGCTGATCAGAATCGTCGCTTTGTTGAATATCAAGTAGGAGATAAAGTGATGGTCAAAATCCCAGAGCGGTACTTATTTGCAGGGGTCCATGACCCTCGCCTGCTGCAAAAATATATTTCACCTTTGTCCATTGAAAGACGCATTGGGAAAGTTGCATACCGGGTGGATACCCCAGCTTGGTGGAAAATCCATCCCGTCTTCCATGT